>BGNK01000933.1:50006-73831 GCA_003297005.1 Symbiodinium sp. clade A Y106
ACGCCTCCAACTCCTTGGGCACTTATATCGGCATATGGAAACATTGGAGTATCAAGTAGCGTTCATGGGTTCAAATGCTTATCGGCATGTACTCTCACCTAATAGGCCAGGCCGACCGCACCCACATTGGGCGGAATCTTGCCTCACCGAAGCTTCGCGCCGTATCTCCTTCTTACAGTCAGACGATCCTCCCATTCACTCAGACATACACAATGAATTCTTCACAATCCCTACTATGCNTATGTTCAGCGCATGGCTCCAGCAACCTAGTCCGTATGGACAACACTCCCTTGCACCGCCGAGTGCATCCTTACTGTCAAGATCGAGCAAGATGGAAGCGCCTAGTCCACAAGCCCACCTCCAAGCGGCATGCCTAATCTTACTATCCCCTAAAGTAGTCAGTTTGAGAGCAGTCGGTGCTGACGGGCAACAGACAGCTGTGCCCTGCGCGTTCGAAAAAAAAAGGGTTTAGGGTTCAGGGATTTGGGTTTAGTGTGTAGAAATATGGGGTTTAGGACCTTAACCTACCAAAGCCTACTTTTTGGGAGGTTCTCATTCTAAACCTTAATATGGAATTTATAGGGACCCTGCAAAAAAGTAGGTTCTGGAGGTTACGGTACTTGAGAGGCTAAGGGTCTGGCAGGTTTGGCAGTTTGCCTATAAAGGAGCCCCTCAAGAAGCATCAAAGCATCTTGAAGGGTGCTATAAGGAGTAAAGGGGTTCCTTTAAGGGGTCTTTAAGGGTTCTATCTGGGTTTCTCTAAAGGAAGCCCCATGGTACCCATATGGCTCATACAGATCCCTTAAGGCTTCAGGTTCAGGTTTGGGGGGTGGGATGTTGCCCTTCGGCTCCGGGATAGGACCCCGAAGGCAGTGCCCTGAACCCCAAACTACCAAGACACTTCCAAATTCTGACCCTGCAGCTTCTGAAGCTTTCTCCAGGGGGCTTTGCAACTAGACCACGGGTTTGGGATGTATGTATACATAGATATATATGTATATATGTATATATAGAGTTTTTGAGTAGTCGAAGAATGGTAATACGGAGCCCTAGAGAATTATTGCATCCAAGATCACGGAACTTCGTAAGGGGGTTATGCCTAGGATGTGACGTTTGCAACCTCAGTGTTAGCTGATTGGCTACGTCTCGTGGACCCTCAAGTATATGTGCTTACGTTTGAAGGGAGTCCAGTACAGTCCAGTACCATGTAAATGCGCCATACAGTATACCTTGAATCACATCGTGGATCCCTGTACGATGTAAGTGACATTCCCTATGTAGAACCCTAAAACCTAAATCCAGAGGTGCAGTGCATCAAGTTTTCTCTGCGAGCCCTGCTGCTGGAGCACTTTGGGCAACAGGGCGCCTCTGAGCGAAAGGGCGACTTTAAACGTTACTTTGAGGTTACCCAAAGGGATATGAGTAGTTCTCTAAATTAGCGTCCCTTTAAGGGTCATTTTCATAAGGGTGCCGAACTATTTTGGGGACCCAGAACGGGACCCTAATTTAGAGAACTACCCATATATACTTCACGGTTGCTATAAGAGTACTGTATACGAGGTCTATACTGTGAGGGTTACGATGAGTTGACTACTAAGACATCATGGCGTGGCACAGTTGGTCTGTGCGTTTGGTGAGCCCCGAATCTGTGGCCCTGTGTTATACTGTCATTCAAAATGATAAAACGTGATGCAATACAGCATGGTATGCTCTGAAAACCCCAATCCCGAAGCCCTAACGCCTAAACCCTACACCCTGAATATAATGCCCTTGAATTTCTGATTTGCAGGTTTCGTATTTACATTATCATCATTGTTATTGCGAGTAGTATCACTATCATTACTAGTGTTATTGTTGTTATCATTGTCAATGTTTCATTGTTATGTATTCAGGCCTCATATTCATGAAGCTCTTTAGCACCTGATCTGCAGGTTTCCCGGAGACACCAGCTGCCCCTTCGGGCCATGGAGCAGAGTTTGCCTGCAGACATGCGAAGCAGCTGTGGACTGCTTCTGGGACTCAGGGGTAAGTGCTTGTGGATATTTCCTTTTTAGGTTTGTTTGGGTTGAGGGTATATGTAGTGTTTTGTTACAGCCGGGTTTTGTAGGATTTCAAAAGGGACCCACGTCAGTGGGCGCAAGGGTTGTAAGGGTTCCAGAGGGTTTGCATGATAGGATCCCTGAGCATTAGGGGTGCTTTGTGTCGTTGGGGGCGGTCCTCATACAGGTTTCCATTTTTGGCTTCCCGTTCTCGGAAGTTTCAATGTTGGTCCGCGATTTCAGGATCAAGCTGTAGAGCTTTGGAGTTGAGGGTTGTGGGGTTTGGGGATTGAGGGTTCAGCGGTTTGGAGGTTAGGTCTGGAGAGTAAACTTTCAGAGTTTCGGGTTTGCCACGGGTTCTACATATGTCGCCCTTGGAAGGGAGTTTCAGAAGGAAAGGGAAACCAATAGACCCCGACTAGTAGGATCCCCTACAACTGTTTAGGGAGTAGGTTTTTGAAATCGAAAGCCCAGACTCAAGCCTTAAGCGTGAAACTGTAGACTCCAAACCTGGAGCCCCCAATGTTCAAAGCCTTACACACCCGCAAAGCCCCAACTCCCTAAACTCGAAGGTCCTTCACCAGCTGTGGTCTGCAGAGACGCTGGTGGAAGATGCAGCCGTCTGTGCCTGCAAGCAGCTCTGAGAGCGCGGGAGAGAGAGAGACAGAGAGAGAGTGAGAGTGACAGACAGAGAGACAGAGAGAGAAGTTTCATGGTGGTGAGCTTGGCTCAACGGCTCAATTGTGTGGAGTGGTGCTGTAGTAGCCTGGTTCCGATACTGTTGGTTCCCACCATAGCATTACAGAAGCTGAAACAAGAACCCTAAACTGTGAGTAAGGTGAAGCATGCGTGAAGGGTTCCATGTTTTGGATCCTGCACAGGGAATGTCGGAACCTGGTCAGGAAAGCCCTGGATCCACATCCCCAAAATAAGACATGGTCCACGATGTGAGCTACAGTCCTTGGTATTTGTCATACTTAGGATGATAAGACCAAGTTCTTCTGGGCGTGTTTGCAAAAATGATAGTAGTGCATGTGTGGGCCCTGACTTAGTGGACGACCCCCAGTCCGTCACAAGGCTAGGTAATGGTACCGGGCGACTAAGATAATCAACATCTGGCATGCATAGACAAACACATGAGATGATCAACGATTGCAACTAATCTGCCAAGGGCAGAAATTGGGACCGATTTCTTCCTCCGCGGGCCCAGAGCCTTTCTCCCGACGAAGTCCAGTCCCGACGTCTTAGGGGTTTGGGGTTTAGGCCTGCGCCCAGAAGCCAAGACAATTTCGGACAAGCCCCAGGCACCACAACAAGTCATTCCAGCAAGAGGCTTCTTTCGGTTTCCCTTGTGGGATGCATCCTAAGCCCAACCCTTTCAACCCTAAACCCCAAATCTTACTTGTAGGCCAAGCACCAAAAATAGGCACCCGGATGCGACGTGTAGAGCAGCCCGACTCTGAGGTGGAGGAGATGTTCCACAGCTCCCTCCAGAGGCCCGGATTTCGCCCAAAACGCTGAACCCCAAACCGCCAATCCGAACACTAAACCCTAAACTTTGAACCTAAAGCCGTTGTCTGATTCGGAGACCCAGGGTTGCATTGGTTACTGCAGGAGCCGGTAGGATGATCCGATTTGGGGTTTCGCGGCTTGTGTCGGTTTAGCAAAGGGGCCTGGAGTGTCTGGTTCAGGCTTTTGGGCCAGGTTTGTTTGTGGTTGTGGAAGTTACACCCGAAGGCCTTGACCACGGAAGCAAAAACCCAAACTCCCAAACCCCAGCCCCTGACCCCTCAACCTTAGACCCTTGACTCAGAGGCTCGAAACTCTCTTTTAGAGGACTTCAGGAACCTTGAAAGCCAAAATGGCGCACCCTACACCCTAAACCCTAAACCCCTAGACCCCTAAGCCCCCAAACCCTAAACCCCTAAACCCTAAACCTCTAAACCTCTAAACCCCTAGGCCCTAAACCCCTAAACCCTAAGCCCAACACATGAAGATGGGCAGGTCCCCAAAGCCGGGGCAACTAACCTGGCCCGAGGCTGCCTGCCTTAAGGGACTTAGGGTTCGGGGTTTTAGGGTTTAGGGTCTAGCAGAAAAGTAGTTAAGGGTTTAGGGGTTGAAGGTTTAGGGGGGTTCAGGGTTTCGGGTTTAGGGGTGTGTCAGGCGAGGGCGCACGCTCGGGTGTGAACACCCCGGCCGCGCGCTCGCGTTGCCAGTAAACCCACTCAGGCCGCCCAAACTATACTCTGTTAGGGTTTAGGGTTTATTTTTGTGTCCAACACCATCAGCCACAGCGAGAGTGCGAGGACGTGCAGGAGGTGCTGGAAAGCAACTGGCCGGCATGCCAAAACAGTTAGCCCCCGAGGGGCTTTGCGAAATCCAGTACTTTGTCGCACGAGGTTGGTGGACGTCGCAATTGATGCACAGCCTCTTCGAAGACGGGCACCTTTCTGAATCTGTGGGGCGGGGGGGGGAGGGAGGGACAGGGACGCTACGGGAAACCGAATTGAAAACGCAGGTAAAATCACATTGAAGTGACATTGACATCTCGCCATGCGCATCTGTCTTACAATGCCCACAGCACGGACCTAGGACTCCGACTGTGCGCAGAGCCCTGCGCCGATTCCTCCGCCGGAGTCGCCGGACTCACACTTCGCCGACTGCGCAGCGCTCGACGCAGAAGTCGAGATGCCGCAGCAGGAAGTGCCTCAGGACGCGAAGCGGTCTCGCGGGAGCTCCCAGGAAGCACAAAACGCTTTGAAGGACCTCCGGGAGAAGGATCGCTTCCGACAAGAAAGGAAGAGGACAAAAGATGCGGCTCCTCGTAGTAGTGACAGTAGTAATTGGAGTAGTAGTAGTAGTAGCAGTAGCAGTAGCAGTAGCAGTAGCAGTACGGTAGCGGTAGCGGTAGCGGTAGCGGTAGCGGTAGCGGTAGCGGTAGCGGTAGCAGTAGCAGTAGCAGTAGCAGTAGCAGTAGCAGTAGCAGTAGCAGTAGCAGTAGCAGCAGCAGTAGCAGCCGCAGTCGCAGTCGCAGTCGCAGTCGCAGTCGCAGTCTCAGTCGCAGTCGCAGTAGCAGTAGCAGTAGTAGTATTAGTACTAGTACTAGTACTAGTACTAGTACTAGCAGGAGTAGGAGTAGGAGTCGGAGTCGGAGTAGGAGCAGGAGTTTAACAAGGGCCTCAGTCATAATCATAACCTCCTCGCCAAGCCCCGTGATCCTCCAAGTGCAATCCACAATCAGTAGTGCTTCATGAGTTCTGTGATCACGGCTGCTGAGTTTTGGGAGCATGGGACTTGGGATGTTTCGGAGGTCTGCATTTCTTCGCCCTCGGTAGGATACGTAGTTGGCTCGTTAGCCCCAACCGGAGAACCCTAAAATCCGGGCCAAGCCCCAAGTGGTGGTGTCGAAAGCCAGAGCCAGGTACAAAGCCTTGTAGAGAGGAATCCACACAGCCACGAAGCACCAAAACGACGCAAAAATGGAGATTCTACCTCCAGAGTATCAGGACCCCTTTAAGGGGAATTCTCGAAAGCGTAGCTGGCTAGAGTTGAACCCGAAGCCCTAAACCCTAAAACCAAAAGTCCTAAGCCCAAAACCGTAAAGCCTAAACCCTGGTCTTTCAGAGGAATTCTGCGCTTAGGCCTTCGAGGCTTCTAGGTTTTCGGGGCTTGCACGAGTTTTGCCAGGTTCAGGCCGGGTCTCCGGTTCAAGGGTTCCGGAGTTTGGCCTCCTTTTCGAGCCTGCGGGTTTGTCCCTCATTCTTTTTTGTAAACCACACACACACACACACGCACATATTTGGATTGTGTATATATATATATGTACATATGCGTATATAGTGCTATATATATGTAGTTGCATATACACACATACACACATACACACATACACACATACATTCATTCATTCATACATTCATACATACATACATACATACATACACACACACACATACGCACACACACACACACACCTACATAATATACTTAAGCCTGTTAGGGAGTATAGTTTGTAGCTGCTTTTGTTCAGTTCACACCCCGAACCTGTGTACATAGATCTTCCGCACGGCTGCGAGGCCGCCACCCGCGCTGAGAAGGAAGCGACAGCTGCACTGGAGAGGTACGATTTGGTTAAAACCGTTCCGAACGTAAAACTCTGCAACCCTAAACACTAAAGCCTAAATCCTAAACCCGAAACTTTTCTTTGTAAACAGCAAAGCTCTCGTCTTGGGTTCAGGATTGATTGTGTGGAGCTTCCGCGCGAGGGCTTCGGTGACCCCGAACCTTGGAGCCGAGAATCCGAAGAACCCTAAGCCTAAATCCTTTCCCGTATACAAACCCCAAACCCTAAACCCTAAACTCTAAACCCTAAGCCCTAAACCCCAAGACTTCAAATCACCAAAACCGAAACCCGAAAAAGCTGTAAGACACTGCACTCTTTGTTTCAAGGGTTTCAGATTGTGTTTCAAGACCTGGGCGTATGCTTTAGGCATGGGACTATAGGGTTGAAGGAGTTGAAGGTTTAGGATTGCGGCAGGAAGTTTAGAGTCTTGGGTTTCGGGTTTAGGGTTGCCTGTTGAAGGTTTGGGGTATGGGTCTGGGGTTCCGCTGAACTAGTCGCCAAACGCGGTAGATCTGATCCCTAATAACTGAACGTACTTCTGATTTTAAGCAGCCCGCGCCGATACTGGCGCTTCGTCGCAGGCTTTCCGGCCGCAGCCAGCGCCGCGATGGCTCAGAGTCGCCAGTCTGCCGTGCCTGGGCTCTGGGGTTGAGGATTTAGGGTTCGGGGTTTCAGAGTTCATGTAGACCCTTCAAGTGGATTATGATAGGGATCTGTAACAATCAATCAGGGGTCCACATGGAGGCTTCTAAAGCGGCACAGTTATAGATTCATACGGTAATGGATAATTCGTAATTAATTTTTTGGAGTTTGGAGTTGCTGGGGTGTAAGGCATTGGGGCCTAGGCGGTTCGGGCTTACAGTTTAGGAAGTTTAGGGCCAAAGTAAAGTAGACCATCGATGATAAACCCTGAACCCCAAATCCTAAACCCTAAAGCCAAAACCCTAAACCCCAAGTTCTTAACCCTAAACCCTAAACCCTAAAGCCTAAACCTTAAACCCCAAATCCTAAACCCCCTAAGCCTAAACCCTAAACCCTAGGTCGCAAGAGTCGCTTACAAACACACCGTGCGAGGAATCCCGGAGCTAGCCTTGAACTCCTATGGTCTGGGTTCATGGTTTAGGGTTTCAACTCCTCGAGCCCAAGGTTTAGTCTTAGACCTTTGAACCCCAAACCGCTGCGCAGGTGGGCCAGAAAGGTCACCGCCGTCGAAGGCCGCTTGCGACGCTTCCGCGGCGTAGGGCTGAAGGGTTTAGGGTTTAGGGGTTTAGGGTTTTAGGGGACGCCTCCGGCGGATTTTTAAGAGATTGGTGCTTTGGGTTCTGGGCTCCAGGTCTGTGCTTGGACTTATGACTTGGGTTTCAGCTTAGGGTCGGTTTAAAGTTAGAGGTTGCGGTTAAGGGTTCCGGGGCAAAAGACCTTAAACCTTCAACCTGTAGAACTGTAGTGTGTCGAGGCAAACTTCAATCGGTGACATCAGGGTTTTCGTATTCCAATATACTCCACGTAAATAGCTCCTTGCACGGGTGTACATGGATGTGCAGTAGAATTCTGGAATGTAGCATAGTATGAATCACAGTATGACCGTTGTCTTTTTGTAGCGTCGTGATGTGTCCAAACCCGGGGGGAGGTGTCCTCTCATGGTTTGCCTGGCCACATGCCGCAGAGAGGGATGATGAAGGGCACAGACAGGAGCATTTGCAGACCTTGCTTGGAGGATCAGGGGACTAGTAAGTAGGGGTAGATCTAAGGCAACAAAACTTGTAACCACTTATAACCCCCAAATAGAGTACTTCCAACCCTACTTACTAAGTCCCATGATCCTGCAAGTGATTCCAAAGCAACAGGTCAATCAGCTGGCGCATGACGTATTGGCTTCGTTGGCGAAGAAGAAGCAGAAGAAGGGATCTTTAGATTTGGAGCCGAAGGCCTTGCCGGCTTTACAAGTAGCCTGTGAAGAAGAAAAGAAGCCGTGCACCTCATTGAGGTTAGCAATAAGCTTTGCTTGCATCGCGGTGCTCAAGAGATGCAAATGGACCGACGATTCCTGCGTTCAACACATTGTGTGTCGATGATCACTTGGACATCAGCTCGGACTTGCAAGCAGCTGGCATGGTCATGCACATGGAAGCAAAACAATCCGGACTTTCGCCCTAAGCCTGGATGGTAGCTCGGCGTGGCGGTTGGATGCGTGGTTTGATGTAGGTTGTAGCAGTCGTTATATGAAGTTATAGCTATATAAATCGTACCTATATCTCCAAGCCCATATCAGACCCTAAACCCTAAACCCGAACCCTAAATCACGTGGAGGAGTTCGCTGGCCGCAGCCCAGACGGAAGAGGCGGTCGGGGCCTTTCATCCCCGACCCCAGGCCCCGAGACCGAAGCTTACGGTTTACCTGGACCCTACGGAACCTCCCTTTTTAGGGCTCCTTATTATGATTTCCTTATATAAGTCCTTAAAAAGGTAGGTTACGTAGGGTTAAGGTAGGGTTTAGGAGACTGAGAAACCCAGCACCTTGCTTGCAGTGTTTGAGGCAAAGGATGCAAAGATGCACCGGGAGTTTGGAGTTGGGTGGAGTCTGAGGGTTAGGCTTACGGGGTGTTTATGAGTCAGGGTGGCTTTGGATGGGGCACGAGCTGCCGACGGACCATCTCCCGTCCCCCTTGACTCGCACGTGCGCTTCCCTTGCGAGGTCAGCAATGCAACCCCAAATGAATGCCAACTTGTTGAAATTTCGCCAGCGAAACAAGCGTGGCTTCTCCTTGCTTCAAGCGTCTTCGGTTCAACTGGCTGAAATACTTCTCGGACGGTTACACCCGAAGTATTCGCAGACCCCCATTCCCTCTCCATCCGAGGCCGCCATTGAACACTAAGCTCTTCCCTCCAAGGCTGAACATCCTGAACCTGAAGGCCGTAAAGCCCTTTCAGAAACCCCCAAGCTGCAGAAGCCAATCCCGAAGCCACTCAACTTTGTAGCTCGACCCCCGAAGCCCCAATATTCTTAAAGTTGTGGTTACTATGGGAATGCACATATTCGTATATTTTTTTTGCACTCTGCTTCCTCTTATTCTTGCTAGTATTGCTGTTATTGCTGTTATGGTTACTATCTCCATTACTAGTATTATTCTTATTAATATTAAGATTCTCATTATTTGGTTACTGCTACTGCTAATATGGTTGTTATCGCTAGTGTTATTCTTATTATGAATGCTTATTATTGTGTGTTACTGATTTTCATCTTTCTTCTTCTTCTTATTGCTACTATTAAGATTACCATGTTTATTACGGTTGTTATGAGTCGTATTATTGTTACTTGTTAGTCTGAATATTATTATCGATATTGCTTGGGTACTGCCCCCGTACAGTAACAGTCTATAAGAGGGCTACTATTAAGGTCCTAATATATCTATATTATGTGTTATTATTCAACTGTTACTGAGAGGGGGCAGTACTGTACCCAAGATATTGCTATTGCTGTCACTGGAAGGCACTGTCGACTCCGTGGGCTGCGCAACGCCAGGCGGGGCCTTCTTGCCCAAAGAGGGTTTTGGGGTTCCCTAAACTCTAGAAACCCTGAACCCTAAACCCTAACCAAGACTCCAAAACCCCTTGATCAAGGAATATTCACCCAAAAATATAATACCTTGATTTTAGGTATATTCCTCAGTTAAGGGGTTTTGGAGTCTCTGGAGTGTTTAGGGTTTCGGGGTTCAGGGGTGCTTAGTTCTTTGGGTGGGGGTTTAGGGGCTTTGGGGCTTCGGGGTCTAGGGCTGCTTAGGCAGCGTTTAGAGACCCACTGACTGCCCTTTCAAGCGGGACTCTCCAGCAGATTTTAGATGGATCCATCAACCCTGGGAGGGTGTTTCCAGAAGTGCAGAGCCTTTGGCAAAGATCTTTTCAATTCTTTGGAACATCCAGCAAAATCCGTAGTTAACACACTTCTACTGCCCCTTATAAAACCCTGTGAAAAACGCTTTTGTGACGGCCCTCAAGAAGCCAGGCTCCGCGGCGGTTGCATCGGCGCCTTGGCAGGCAGATTTGCGTGAGACACGAAGGGAGGAACAGACCCTTGGTTATATAGGTTTTGTTCAGGGTGTAGAGTCTAGCGTTGGGGTTTAGAGTTTAGGGTGTAGGGTTTTGGGTTTCATGTTGAGGGTCTGGGGCTCAGACCCCTTAGTTGCTTATGGGCTTGTGGTGCAAGGTGCTACAGGCTTTCCGTGAGAAGGTCCTGGGGGGTTTGTATCAGGGCTATATGAAAGCGGCGTGTAGGGCTTGGGGTCGCTACAACACTGTGAGGCAGCCGTCTCCAACCCCCAGTCCAAACAACCGCAATCCCGAACCTCGATATGATCGTACGCTTTCAACGCCGTAATAGACCTTTACACAGACCGCGTATGAATCTGATTTGCTGTTTCAGGCTGCGAGACTTAATTCCAGCGGGCCGTCTGCTACTGTGCGCTTTGGGGTGCTGGTGTGCATTGCTTGGGGGCGAGGAGGGGCGGGGTATGTGCAAAACCAAACCAAAGTTCCTAAACCCTGAACCTTGAACCCCAAACCCCAAAAGGTTCCTTCGTGCCCAAAGCCCAGGGGGGTCCTCGCCGCGGTTTGGAGGCAGCGCAGAAGTCGCCGTCGGAGGTGTGACGGGCGATTGGAGCTGTGGGTTCTTGGCTTGGGGTTTAGCGTTTTAGTTTTTTGAGAATGGTCTTCAGGGTTTAATGTTCAGCTTGCAGGGTTTAGGCTTTAGCGTTGAGTTCTTGGTGTTAGAGTTTGGTTTTCAGGGTTTCGGGTTGAAGGCGTCGGTGGTGGTTGCGGGTACTGGGCTGAGGTTGGCGAAGGGTCTCTGTGTGTTTTTTGGCATGTGTGTGGATGTTTCAAAGGTGTACGAGCATTACCATATGCATCTATATCTATATCTATATCTCTATATATATATTTATACGTACATGCATGCATGTGTGTATGTGAGTTTACGTTCATTAATCCCTTTGCATAAAGTGCATGGGCCTGTGTGCGTGCGTGTGTGTTGTGAGGCGCTAAAGTGTCGCTGCCGTGGTGACTTTTTCTGTCCTATCCAGAGTTCTACCCGGGTTGCATAAGGGGTGCTATGAGGTTTTGTAGACGTTTGGGCTGCTTAAAGGTTCAGGGTCTCGAAATTTCTGTCTCTCTTGGGGCCTCCCGGTTTGCGGATGCAGGGGGGTTTAGCCCTGGTACGGTTTCAGCTTTAGGGTGTGGGATTTCGGGTTCAGGGTTTAGGGTTAGGGGTGCAAGTTTCAGGCCAAACCTAAACCACCAACCCTGGCATGCTGATGACGGTGTGAAGGGTGCTGGGCACAGAGCTTGGCACGAAGCCTTATGTTTGCTCTATTGAACTCTTCTTGCTTTGATTGAACCCTTAAGTTGGAAACTCGGTTTTGGCGTAAGATGATTTTGTTTGAGGGGTGAGGGGTTGAGGATTCTGTGGCTTTTCGTTGGTGTTCATGATGTGTTCTGGGTATAAATAGCTAGGTTTGTGGGTTTGGGACCTCAATTTCGAGGTTTCGGATAAAAGGTTCATCCCGAAGCAGTAACCCATTGTGACACCCCTAAACCCCTAAATCCTAGATCTTACACAAGGATCATGGGACTTAGTAGGTAGGGTAAAAAGTACCTTAGTTAAGGTTATAAGTAGATTCAACTAACGTTACCTTACTTATAACCCTACCTACTTACTAAGTCCCCTGATCCTCCAAGTAAGCCCTACAAGTTCCCGAGCATTAAGCCGTTCTGGACACTCTTGGAGGCATCGCCGGTGTCCCCAGCAGATCGCCGTGACCGTCCGGGGCAAGTCGAAGGCATCGCAAGGGAGGAGGGCACGGGTGTAGAGGGCACGGGTGTAGAGGGCACGGGTGTAGGAAGCCCATCACCAAGTTTTTCTGCCAAAAGTAAGAAGCTTAAAAGTTGGGATCCTGAACAAGAGCCCGGCATGTCCCTTGATGGAGCCTTCTACAGGTTTTGCCAGGGCTTTGACAGCAGGGTTTTGCCAGAACCCCCACATCGCTTTAAGCATAGTTTGTCCTTTCAATCGAAGAGGGTTCTTAAAGTGGGTTAAAATCAATGGGCTTCGGGTCAAAGAAAGCTCTTGGAGGCAGAGCCTGCTGATGGCTAAACTTGTAGCAAACCTTAGAACCTGATAGTTCTCGGTCGGTTGCGGAGAGAAGATGTACTATACTGCCTCAAGGAAGATTATGAGTTTGCCGCTGTCCACAGCGGTCTACGCCGCGAGATGTTCGGTATCAGGCAACAATTAAGCTTGCGTTTGAGAGCTCAAAACCCTCACAGCCCAGAACCTTCGAAACCAGAGCTAGGGTTTGTGGCTTAAACTTTTGCGTTCTTCGGGGGGTTCTTCGGGTGTTACTCCAGCCTAGTCTCTGCACCCCAAACCTGAGGCCAGAAACCCCAAAAAGTTTTTGGGATTTAGGGTTTAGGGTTTGGGTTTAGGGTTTAGGGAAATATCACCCGAAGCCCAAGCCCTAAGCCCCGAGAAGAGTCGTCCAGAAGCCCGCAGGTCAGGGCCGTCCGCAGCGCAGCCTGCCCACCAGGCAATCCCAGCCAGGCCGTGGGAGTTTAAGGGATGGAAAAAGGGGTTGAGGGTTTACCTTAACCCACCGGAGCCTACTTTTTTGTAGGGTCCTTATTAATTCCATATTGGGGCTTTAACAAGAACCTACAAGAAAATAGGTTTTGGTAGGTTGAGGTAGGGCTTAGGGTCTTGGGGGGTTGAGTTTTAGGGATTTCGGGCTTCAGCATCTCCGGGTTGCCAGGGTTTGTCGGGTTTGTGGGGCTGACAAGCGAACCATCGTCCCAGAAAGCATCATGCGTAACCGCCAACTCATATTACCAACAGTGCCTCACATCGCGGCCCATTGCAGAGCATCCACGTTAAGCAGCATTCAAGGACAACGTCAGCTACACTTGCAAATAGGTGTCCAGCGAGGGCAGTACCTGCTTAAGAAAGGAACGCACCTTACACAGTAGAAAGGATTTAATGCGTATTCCTCTTACTCAAGGGGTATAGTGCCCCCTGATTACCTTCAAAAGGAACTTCAAATCTCAGTAAGCCCATGACTCGAGGGTTCTTCAAAACTTGTCAGGTTTTTTGGCCTTCTTGGTTCAGAAACAGAATATTTTGCCTTGCCTTCTAAGTGGAGCCTGAAGTGTACCGTGAACTCAAGAAACCCTGAACCCCAAACCCTGTTACTGCTTGACTTACTGGGCAGGAGCAAAAAGGAGTTCAAACAACAAAGACCCTAAAACCCTAAACCCTTAACCTGCCAAGAAAACCCTAAACCCCAAAGCCTAAAACCTAAACCTACAAACAAAAACTAAAACCGTGACAGGTGAGCATCGTCCGACAACGCCCTCCTTCGGCTTGTGGCAGCGCAGTGACGAGCGGAGCCTCTCTCCCCAGGCGAGACGTGGAGTGTGCGGCTCTGAAGTTCAAGGATTTGGGGTTAAGGTTTTGGGATCTAGGTTTTAAGTTTTGACATTTAGGGTCTAGGTTTTGGTATGTAGGGTTGAAGTTTCAGGATTTAGGGTTTAAGTTATGAGATTTGGGGTTTGTGCCTTGTGGGGTTTAGGATTTGTAGGTTGCGGGGGTGGTTTACGGTTTATGGGTTGAGAGGTTCAGAGTTGAGGGGTTGCAGGTTTTAGGGCTCAGGTCTTTGAGGATGTGTGGGATCCGCGGAAGCCGCGGAGGGTTTTGGATTAGGGTTTGGGGTTTACTTAAAGGATCACGGGACCTACTAAGTAGGGTTATAAGTAAGGCTAAGTAAGGTAACTATAGTTACATCTACTTATAACCTTGATCATGGTATTTATACCCCTACTTACTAAGTCCCATGATCCTGTAAGTAGGGTTTAGGGAAGTCTGCGAATTAGGCAGCCTTGTACCTGTGCTGTATACTGCGTAGCGTTTGTGAAGCAGGCAAAGCAGGAACTTTCAGAATTTAGTAGGATCTTTGGGGACCTACATTTTATGCTCAATATTATATTCTATATTATATCATGTTATACCATACCTGATGTTTAGTGCTGCTTTGTTTTGCATGATTGGATCAGGCAGGAGGGAATGAAGCCCTAAGGGCTTCTAGAGGCGTCTTCATGCTCCTTTTCCTGCCTGGTTCGTAGTAGGGAATGGGGGAACGGATCCCTAGAGTAGTCCGGATATAATCCCCAACAACAGTCTCCATAATCCCTTCCCCCATTCCCTACTAAGAACCAGACTGTTTCAGGAGGCATGAGGCTTTCCATGGTTTCGTTGTGGTTGATATTGACCCACGGAACAGGTCAGGTGTTGCATTGAAAAAGGAGCATCTCACATAGGGGCCTAAATGTTACCTGTACTATTTTGAGGTTCCTGATTATAATTATAGTATAATGGGCCCCAAAACCCTATTCAAATTATTAAGTATATTATAGTACCCTTATAGATCCCTTATAGTAGCCCTTATAGACCGCTTTAAAGGGACCCTATTCTAATCATTAAGGCCCCTATATTCTGAACCTTTGATGACTTCACGCAACACTCGGACTTCGTAGTCTCTTGGAATTGGGGGGGAAAGTGTTCGTCCCCAAAAAGGGGGCCTTGATTCAGAGGCCCGAGAATCTCTAGCCGCGACATTTCTACCGGCAAAGGGAGCCCTGTGTTCAAAAAACACCCCGAAGGGCCTGAGCTTCAAGGCTTGAAGTCCTAAGCCCTACTTAGAGGATCAGGGGACTTAGTAAGTAGGGTTATAAGTAAGGTAACTATAGTTATATCTACTTATAACCCTAATTAAGGTACTTATAACCCTACTTACTAAGTCCCATGATCCTNCTACTTAGAGGATCAGGGGACTTAGTAAGTAGGGTTATAAGTAAGGTAACTATAGTTATATCTACTTATAACCCTAATTAAGGTACTTATAACCCTACTTACTAAGTCCCATGATCCTCTAAGTAGAGTCCTAGAGCCCCTCAACCGGTAGCCTTTAAACAGCCCTACAACCTCAGCTCTGGATCCCTCCTTACAAGACCCCTGCCCTAAATCCTCATACCCCCCCCAACCACAGCCCTAACCCCTAAAAATTACCGCCTTGAACTAAAACAGCCCCCCCAAACACACAACCCTAAAACCAGAACCGCACCCTAAACCCGAAACCCCTAACCCCTAAACCCCTAAACCCCGAAACTCCTAAACCCTACACCCTTAAACCCTAAACCCTTTTTACACAAGCCCGCCGAGGCGGGCTGTCGAGAGGCAGCCCGGGCACGTGTTCGCCCTTCGCCGTCGGTACCTGCGGCACTTTAGACGGCACAGCTGGGTCTGCTGTTGAGGTTTGTATGGGGGTGTACCGGGCTTGTCGAATATAGGGGCCAAAAAATTACCAATACTAGTTTGGGGGGACCCTTACTATAATCAGAAGTATAACGGGCCCCAAAACCCTATTCTAATTATTGAGGCCCCTATATTATGGGTGTGTACAGGGCTTGTTGCAGTCTAGCTGTTTATGAGACTCTTGTAAGGTTATATATGGGTGGTTGTCAAGATTATGGTCCCTTTTTGGGTCCCTGTTATAATACGGCACCTATTATTTAGGGTACCCAAAAAGGGACCCTAATTTTGACAACCACCCATATATATATATATATATATATGTTTGTGTGTGTGTATAAAGGGCTTTATGAGATCCATGGTCTGGTGCTCATACAGTGTTTGTACAGCTTGATATCTTCTCGGGTTCGATCTTTTGCAGGGTTTTTGTTGTTTTTTGGTTCAGTTTCGCAGGGTTTTAAAGGAACATGTCGAAGGCCACTTGAATGTTGAAGGTTGTATAGGGGTTCGAGGCTCAAGGTTTCAGCAGCGCCAGGTCTATACAGCTTATGATATACCAGAAAGTCAGAAAGGCGTTTCTTCTTTGTCAGTGTGTTTATGAAATGAACAATCCTAAACCCGGGCCTTCTATGCTCAACCAAGAAGCTCCTTCCCCAAACCCGGCATCCTCATTCCTTAGAAACTGCAAGCAGAAGCCCTAAAGTCCCGAAACCCAACACCCAACACCTCAAGACCAACATCTTAAAACACTCGAAATCCTACAGCCCTATGCCGGAAAATGTTCATATCCCACAGTCCGAAAATCTTAACATTCCAAAACCCTAAAATCCTAAAGACTCAGAAGCACCAAACCCCAAGGACTGAAATTAGAAAAGGCCTGAAGGCCTAACGCCTTAAAGCCCTAAACTCCTGAAGCTTTGAGGCTCTAAAACCCTGAACGCCTTAAGTCCCACACCTCATAACCCTTTGAATCCCTAGCCCGCAGCCCGAGACTGTACGCACAAAGACAACGACTACGAAGCCGCAGAAATCATGGTCTACTCTCAGAGAGCCGAAGCGGTAAGTCTTTCAATACATGACAGGGTCTTCTGCATCTTAAAGTATTATGCTTTGCATCCTAAACACTGAAAGCCCTGAAGCCCTAATCCCCAAACCCTAAACCTAAAATCCCTAAACCCTAATCCCGAAACCCTAACCCTAAGTTCCCTAAACCCGAATCCCTAAACCCCAAACCCCAAACCCTAAACCCAAACCCTGAACCCGAAGCCCTCTAAGGGGCTCGTTGGGTCCCAGGTTCTGGCAGCAGGGCCGGTACT
The DNA here is from genome assembly GCA_003297005.1 of Symbiodinium sp. clade A Y106. NCBI lineage: Eukaryota > Dinophyceae > Suessiales > Symbiodiniaceae > Symbiodinium > Symbiodinium sp. clade A. The sequence continues at coordinate 66,840 of BGNK01000933.1, forward strand.
CCAGCGACCGGTGCTCCGCGACCCGGCAGCGGTCTTCGGGGGGTTTTGAAAGGGCTTTCCTTGGTTTTAGAAGGGCTTTACTAGGGGCTTTCAAAGCTTTTCGAGGGGCTGAGGGTTGAGGGTTTATGGCTGAAAGTGCGTGTAGATGTGGTAAACTCATGTGCACATATCTTTTGTTTGTTTCATGTATTCTAGGTTCTAGTGGATGCGCATACTTGTCTAGATTTCTTTCCTCTCTCTCTCTCTCTCCCCTGTATAGGCTGTAGAAGAGTTGATGCACACATGCAAGTAAACGAGGACGTAATCCCTGCGTGCATTACGCAAGTATGTACGTGCACACCTGCATGCAGACATTTCCTCATACATGCAGGCGGTGTAAGCCTTTGACAAAAAAGCTCTGGTGACAGAAGTTATCTAACTGCGGTCGAATATTCCCTTCAGGTAGAGGTGTGACAACCTGAGCTTCAGGAACTGCCCCGTACCGGTGTTTGAGCAGCACAATGGAATCAGTTGAAGCTGCCCTTGTTCTTACGGGGTCCGTTCCGCACCTGTCCCCGGAGGTGTGCACTTGCAGAAGGCCGCAAAAACGAACCGCAGCACGCAGGTATAAGTGCATGCATCTCGGGTTCCGTTCTTCACCTGTCCCCGGAGGTGTGCACTTGCAGAAGGCTGCAAAAACGAACCGCAGCACGCGGGTATAAGTGCATGCATCTCCGGGTCCGTTCGTCACCTGTGCCCGGAGGTGTGCACTTGCAGAAGGCGCAAATACCAACAGCAGCACGCAGGTACAAGTGCATGCATCTCGGGGTCCGTTCTTCACCTGTGCCCGGAGGTGTGCACTTGCAGAAGGCTCAAAAACGAACCGCAGCACGCGGGTATAAGTGCATGCATCTCCGGGTCCGTTCGTCACCTGTGCCCGGAGGTGTGCACTTGCAGAAGGCTGCAAAAACGAACAGCAGCACGCGGGCTTTCACATGAGTTGTTCACTCTTGGGGGACGGTGCGCGGGGGGTGTGCCCTTGCGGGAACGGCAAATGCAAGGACTTTGCAGCGACCCCAGTCGTTGCGTGTGTGCAGATGGGGGAAGCATCAAAAACGCGAAATGCAACGACTAAAGCGCGTANTGTGCCCTTGCGGGAACGGCAAATGCAAGGACTTTGCAGCGACCCCAGTCGTTGCGTGTGTGCAGATGGGGGAAGCATCAAAAACGCGAAATGCAACGACTAAAGCGCGTAGGAGTACTTACTAAGGCCAATGATCCTCTAAGTACTAGGTTCCCTTTAAAGGTTACTAAAATCGGTTAAATTACTAAGGCTTCCTATAAGGCTGTAAGGGTTCCTACAAGGGGCTAAAATCTAAACCCTGTATCCTATTAGCGTATTATTGTAAGTGCTCCTATAAGGGACTAAACCCTAAACCCTGAATCCTAAACCCTAAATCCTATTAGCGTATTGTAAGTGCTCCTATAAGGGACTAAACCCTAAACCCTGAATCCTAAACCCTAAACCCTAAACCCTAGCAAGGTACTGTAAAGGGTTCCTATAATAATAAAGGGCCCAGAACTTGGCAGAGCCGAAGTCTTCCAGGCGCCCGCCCTGCCGCTGCTGCGGAGCCATCGAAGCCCAGGACCACGCAGTCGGCTTTTCGGGGGGGTTTGGGGGTTTAGGGCTCTAGAGGCTCGAGAGTGTTGGCATTCATTCATTTCATGTTTAGGGGCGGGATAGTTTCAGCGTTTTTGGTGTGTTCGATTTTGAGGGTTTGGGGTTGAAGCTTCTTCGGGGCTTTTTGGGAGCTGTTGAAGGGATATTCCTGAAGGCTGTGTTTTGAGCGGCACCGTTACAGTGCCGCTGCAGACCTTTCGGGGTCTTGCGACCGAGGGACTTAGTAAGTAGCTACTAAGTAGGGTTATAAATTATAAGTACCCCAAAACGGATCCTAACTGGGTTATGATACTTATAAATCTAAAAAACTTACTCACTCAGTCCCCCGACCCTCCAAGTATTGCTTTATGGTTTGCGGCTTGTTTTCGGGGTTCGGGTTTGGTGCTCTGGGGCTTCGAGTTTTCAGCGTCGAGGATGTAGGCTTATAGCTTCAAGTTGTTAGGGGCTTAGGGTTTAGGGGTTCTCGCTTGCTCTTTTTGCGGTGTGGGGCCCTGGGGTTCAGGGGTTCAGGGAGCTCCATGCCATGCCTAAAGAGTTCTTCTGTTAAGCGTGGAGGGGTCCTTATTGACCTAAGGTGCATGTTGAACTATGGGTGGTGGGCTGTTGGTGCAGGGCTGAAGTGGGTTTAAGGCTTTTAGTTTCTGGATTTTCGGCTTTCGGCTCTTCTGTGCTTTAGTGTTTGTTTTTGTTTTGGTCTTGTGGGTTTCAGGACGTTGTGGCATTTGTGGGGCTTGGCGACGAGGAGCGTTTTTGTTGGACCCGGAGTTTTTTTTTCTTCGGTGCGGCTCGGCTTCGGTTGGGCTTGGCTTGGCTTGGCTCGGCTCGGCTCGGCTGGGCTCGGCTTGGCTTGGCCCGGCTTGGCTTGGCTTGGCTCGGCCACCGCGGCTTACCTTAGAGCAAAGCCACCCCNCTCGGCTTGGCTCTGCTTGGCCTGGTTTCGCTCGGCCGCCGCGGCTTAACTTAGAGCAAAGCCACTCCGAGCCAAGCCGCACCCAAGAACAAAAACTCCGCCAATGGTTCCACGGTGTTTTGTTGGTTCCCGTGTGCAGCATGGCTTGGCTGGGCGCGGCTCGGCTCAGCTTAGCTCGGCTTGGCCTGGCCTGGCGTGTGTTATTGACGTGTATATGTTGCGTACATAGAATGTATAATATGTGCATCACAATTCGGGTTTAAACTCAAGTTGCAGAATAGCTTATACACTCATATATACAGTATAATATACACAATACCTGGATGATTGTTTCTATATGTACACAGAAATTCTTCATATATATATATATATATACACACATATATATATATGCTCGCCCCCCCCGAAGATCTATTCTTTCGTGGTTATTGGGGCATGGGGCGCACGAAACACTGTAATGCTCAAAAAACCTCCAAAATTTCCAACCTTGAAACTCACGAAACACTGTAATGCTCAAAAAATTCAACAATTTCCAAAATTCTGGCATCTATGGCCGGGCCGGGGGCAGATTCCATAAAATTTTGGAATTTTTTGAGCATTACAGTGTTTCGTGAGTTTTGAGGCAGTGAAAAGTTATATATGTACATAAATAGAGCTCACGAAACAAAAACTGGTTGTGAGAACACAGGTCTTGGCTTACATAAATATATATTCTGAAATACCATATGGAAATTTGCATTATACAAAACAAGTTTCTCGTACAGTACCATGTATAGTATAACAAAGTAGTTATAATCACGTACTGCAAGACTGTCACACTGTCATGGAACCTAACATCATAATAGCGCATATATATATATATATCTCAATTTAATATATTAACTCGCTGCAATGTGACACTACAGTGCTTGCCTGCCATGGAGGGGGCAAGCCGCCCACTGCCCCCAAACCCCCACCCCACTTAAGCCAAGCGAAGCCTACCCAAACCGAGCCGAGTCGTTCTTAAGAAAAGGCACCCTCTTACGCTTTGCACCATCGCTGCTCACTGACTGTATGCCGAGAAAGTGCGTTTTCTTTTGCTGACCGGAGCTAGTAAGGCCACGAGTGGCAGGCGTGATGGAGCGTGTGAGAATACGAATAGTGTCACCCAAGACATTGATGAGTGCAACAAGACCATTTATCCAAGACGATCATAAGCCAAACCCAAGCCGAGCCGCACCGAAGAAAAGGCCCTTCTGGCCTGATCAGCAGTTTTTTTTCTTCGGTGCAGCTTGGCTCGCCAAGCTTAGGGAACCGAGCCAAGCCAAACCAAAGCCGAGCCGTACCGAAAGAAGAAAAAAAAACGTCCGCCTTGGCTCGGCAGTTTGATTTTTCTTCGGTGCGGCTTGGCTCGCCAAACCAGGCCGAACCAAGCCAAGCCCAGCCAAACCAAAGCCGAGCCGCACCGAAGAAAAAATAAGCCCTTCCGCCGTTTTTGTTTTCTTTGGCAGGGCGCTCGGGCCTTGGTTTAACTTGGTTTGGGGTTTGGGGTATAGGGCTTAAGGGTTTAGTAGCCCTTCTTATACTCCCTATACAATTTTAGTCGTAGTACAATGTTCCTCAACAGCCTATTCGAACAACCAAGGTTTTCATATGACCTGTTCACGGTGGATGATGCAGCCCAAAAGCCCCTCTTTCAGTGATTTTAAGATTGGCCCCTTGCATCGCCGACACCGGAAAGTCTTCCAAGGATAGTGACGTAACCTCTGTTTCCCGTGAAGGTGACTGAGGTTTGCCCCCGCCCTAGACCCTAAACCCCTGAGAACCTTAAACCCCAAATCTTAAATCCCAATGGCATGCTGTACAGGCTGCTCCCAACATCCTGGTACAGCCTAAACATCGAACCCAGCACATCCAACACAAACATGAAACCCTAACGCGAAAATCCTACCCTAATCCCTAAGCCCCTAGCACCCTAAACACACGAGGCAGGCTAAGTCTGACAGTGGAAGCAAGGAGGCAGCGATCCCCCGACACCTCTTTGTCCCCACGGCTGCCAGGGTTCCTTGGTTGCATCCAAAACCTTTTCGTGGGAGAAGAGTTCAAGGTGTGGGGAGATCGGGTTTAGTGTTTAGGGTTCGGGGGCTTCAGGGGCAGGGTGGAAGGCTTCAGGTTGAAGGGCTTAGACGCTGCAAAACGGAATCCTCCTTTCGGGACACTGCTGCTGCCAGGTACTTGATCCACAGGAAATGATGGCAGGGAACTGTTTCTAGATCGTGGGAGGGGTTAAGTGATTAGTGTAGAGCCTTAGGGCATATTCTCATATCGTAGCCATATGGAGATTATAGGAAAGCTCTCTAGCTTCATGGGCGCGGTAAAGGGCAGATCCTCGTTGAGGCTCTTATGTTTGGGCCTCAGGGTTCAGAGTTTGACCTTAAACCTTGAACCTTAAAACCCTAAACCTTAAGCCTCAAACCCCAAACCTTAAGCCCTAAACCCTAAACCCTAAACCCTAAACCCTAAACCCATCCTTAAACCCCAAACCCCAAACCATCAGGATTCCCTCCTGGAAGCTCCCACGGGCACTCGGGAACTCGAGCCTCCTCAAAGGAAGGCTCCGAAATTCCTAGAGGGATGCTCAACGTGTCTTCATCTGTCTGGTGCTTAGTAGGGAACGGGGGAATGGATCCTAATAGTCTCCATAATGGACTAGAGGGAGTATCCTGGGACTGAAAGTGTAGGGTTATAAGTACCTTAATTGTGTTTATAAGTAGATCTAACTATAGTTACCTTACTTCGAACCCTACTTACTAAGTCGCCTGATCCTCCAAGTAGAGGGATGCTCAATGTGTCTTCATGTATGTAGAAAGTTACGTGGGCTTAATTTATTATTAAACCCAAGACCGACCTGCATAGAAAAAGACGCGTACATATACAACGCATGTGAAGCTCTGTTGAAAACCGTTATAAAACCCAGTGAAATCTCCGAAAGTTCCTTGAACACAACCTGCAACAAGCCGATGATAACTTTGTAAAACCGGTTTAGGACCATACACAAACCGAGCCCAAGAAGACTCTTTTATCACCCTGGCTCCTTCTAAATCTTTACAAATTCTGCAAATTAAACTCATTCCAGGAAGCCACCCACCAATGCACCGAATCGCGAGGCTCGCGAACGGTGGTTTGGGGTCTTGTTTTTGAGTACGGCTTTTACAAAGGTTTAGATAAATAGTTCAGGGTTTATTGTTTCGGGGTTTAGGATGCAAGGCTTGGACGCCTGAGATCTTAGGTTCTTGCAGTGCCCCGAAGTGCCAGGCACGTCCGTCCACGCGGCCACGCAGCCTCTCTCCTGAGATATCGAAGCGGGCATCGTGGCTTTGACGACGGGCGCCACCTGTTAGCCATGATGCTTGTCGTACTTAGAGGATCATGGGACTTAGGCAGTAGGGGGGTTAAAAGTGCCTTAATGAAGGCTATAAGTAGATATATCTATAGCTATATTATTTATAACCCTACTTACTAAGTCCCCTGATCATCTAAGTATTGCGTCCAGGCAGCCCAATATTCAGTCAGTTGATCAAAGAGGATGTTTCCTGAAATTGCATAGGGATGGATTTTCAGAGACGCATCCCTTCAACCGGGAATCGTTATTACTACCCCCTACACCCGAGTCACCCGAACGAAGCTATCCTATACAATAGACCCTTTACTTGTAGACACCTAGAAGCCCTGCACGTTGACCCGGCAACCGTTTGTACCCCGAAGCCCAAAACCCTCATAGATTCCATCATAAACCTCACAGCTCCCAAACCCGAAGAAAAGCGCTGGTGCCCCGGAACGTCAGTGTCCTACCTTATAGCTTACTTTGAAAGCCAGCCTGCGAAGCAGCCCCTTGTGATGTAGAAGACGACAAGAAAAGGGTGGGGGTTCTTTTTGGGTATTTTTTATGGTTTTTTTTGGGTATTTTTTATGGTTTTCCGTTCGGCAGGCGCGCGCGTCAGTCAGTCAGTGAAGCAGCCGGGCAGTCAGTTGGTTGANGGGTGGGGGTTCTTTTTGGGTATTTTTTATGGTTTTTTTTGGGTATTTTTTATGGTTTTCCGTTCGGCAGGCGCGCGCGTCAGTCAGTCAGTGAAGCAGCCGGGCAGTCAGTTGGTTGACAGCCAACCGAGCGGCCAGTCAGTCGGTCAGCGAACCCGGCGGTCAGTCGGTCAGCCCACCCAGCGGTCGGTCAGTCAGTCAGTCGGTCAGCCAACCCGGCGGTCAGTCAGTCAGTCAGTCGGTCGTCCAGCGGCAGCGGCCAGTCAGTCAGTCCGTCGGTCACTCCGTCAGTCAGTCAGTCAGTCAGTCCGTTAGTCAGGCAGTCAGTCACTCAGTCAATCAGTCAGTCAGTCAGTCGGTCGTCCAGCGGCGGCCGCCAGTGAGCCAGTCAATTCGTTTGCCAAC
>BGNK01000933.1:91288-187628 GCA_003297005.1 Symbiodinium sp. clade A Y106
AAGGCCGAAACCCTAGACCCAGAAGTCAGCAAAACCCAAATCCCTGAGCCCTAAACCCTGAACACCGGACNTTGAACCCTTCTAAACCCAAAGGCCGAAACCCTAGACCCAGAAGTCAGCAAAACCCAAATCCCTGAGCCCTAAACCCTGAACACCGGACCCTCAGTTCCTACGCCTTCAACCCACTACCTCCAGATGGATTATTCGTCGAAATGCTAACCGGTAGGCAATGTGCACGAGTAGCAAAACGAAATGATCGCAAGCGTGCCGAGAGTAACATGCATCAATTGTCCGGCCAGGAAACTACAGCGGCACAACTATCCACGCCTGCTGCTCCTCGATTGCGGCAGCTGCCTTCTCTGTGTTGTCAAGNTCGCTCGTATCTTTATTCCGCGCTGGTACTTTGAACCCTTCTAAACCCAAAGGCCGAAACCCTAGACCCAGAAGTCAGCAAAACCCAAATCCCTGAGCCCTAAACCCTGAACACCGGACTCTCAGTTCCTACGCCTTCAACCCACTACCTCCAGATGGATTATTCGTCGAAATGCTAACCGGTAGGCAATGTGCACGAGTAGCAAAACGAACTGATCGCAAGCGTGCCGAGAGTAACATGCATCAATTGTCCGGCCAGGAAACTACAGCGGCACAACTATCCACGCCTGCTGCTCCTCGATTGCGGCAGCTGCCTTCTCTGTGTTGTCAAGACGGACGAGGAGATTGATCCATAAGGAGGGCAGCGATGCAGATTCAGGATTTGACGGCGGAACTTGTGCAAACCCAAAGTCCCGAACCGTGTAACGCTTTGTACATGATCCTGAAACCGGAACCGGAAGCATCTCAGCATTTCTGCGTGCTTTACTGTGTGACTGCATAATAAGCAACATGAAGCTGTACGTGGGTGCAGACCGCATGCAAGTATCAAGCGGGGGCTTTAGCTTGCGTGCCTGGATGAGGAACATTTTGTGCTGAGCACTGCCTGGTCAGCGCCCAAACCGCAGGCTTGGCTCGCGCATGCTGGAGGTCAGTGAGTTGCTAGGGAACCGGCTGAAGGTTGCCGCAATCACATGTTTACAAAGCCTTTGCTCGTGTGTCACTTGATGTTTGCAAATATCTTCTGCAGCTTTGTGATCTCAGCATATCTCAGCACATTTGCTTTCCCGCTCGCTCATCCTGCGCTCCGGTGATCGTGCCCGCCACAGTGTTGCGACCACGCCTCCATGCAATAAGCTCGTGTGCCGCATCGTTTTGCCTAGGCTATGGTCAAGGTGACTTCCAAGCGCAATTTCAAGGCCCCTTCCGTAAAGCGTTCCTGTTGGACAAGGAAATTTGCTGCCTTTGCTGATTCGTGTCAGGTCGCCGCCTACATGGCATTGTCGTTCGCCTTCGTGGTCGGCCTCGCCTTGATCGGCTTGCCTCGCGCCCCACGGTTCTCCAAACGTCTTCTCCCAACCTCTGTGCCACATGTCTGGCCCACTGTTGGAAGCGATGCACCCTCGTCCTTGGAGCCTTCGGCTTTTCAACCCTCTTCCAAGTTGCTTCGCTTCTCTGACTCTTCATCTCCGTCTGACTCCTTCAGTGCGCCGCGTCGTCCCGAATCCCCCCAAGGTGCAAGTCAGACCACTGCTGCAGCAACGACCGTTGCTTCTCTGTTCATGTTGCTGGCTCAATTTTTGCTTGGTGCTTGGTTGGTGACTGCTCAGCCNGAATCCCCCCAAGGTGCAAGTCAGACCACTGCTGCAGCAACGACCGTTGCTTCTCTGTTCATGTTGCTGGCTCAATTTTTGCTTGGTGCTTGGTTGGTGACTGCTCAGCCAAGCTCTCCTGCACGGGCCGGAAAGTCCTCGCATGTTTCAGCATTGGCTCTGCTCCTTGCTGTCGCCCCTCTTCTTGCGCTGAGCACCTTGGCTGTGTTTTGCCACGAAGCAAACCTTCCGGCAAAATGGGTTTCGGATTCAGATGTTTTGCAGGATGTTACTGCATTNGAATCCCCCCAAGGTGCAAGTCAGACCACTGCTGCAGCAACGACCGTTGCTTCTCTGTTCATGTTGCTGGCTCAATTTTTGCTTGGTGCTTGGTTGGTGACTGCTCAGCCAAGCTCTCCCGCACGGGCCGGAAAGTCCTCGCATGTTTCAGCATTGGCCCTGCTCCTTGCTGTCGCCCCTCTTCTTGCGCTGAGCACCTTGGCTGTGTTTTGCCACGAAGCAAACCTTCCNCTGCTCCTTGCTGTCGCCCCTCTTCTTGCGCTGAGCACCTTGGCTGTGTTTTGCCACGAAGCAAACCTTCCGGCAAAATGGGTTTCGGATTCAGATGTTTTGCAGGATGTTACTGCATTCCATGCTGCAGTGGAAGCACTCGCCGGCCAGGATGCCGTGGCCGGCGGCAGCACATACTTGCGTGCAGCAGTGCATGACTCCCATCTGTCGCCTGCTGTTTTAGCTTCGCAAATTCAGTTTGTCACTTCTGTTGATGTTGTGCCTCTGGCTTGGTCGACGCTGCTCACAGCACCCAGCATTGGCGTCCTCAAGTACTTTCTCAGCACGTTGGGGCTGCAAACAGTGCCTAATGCCGGGTCCGGGGATTGCTTTTGGTTGGCCATCCAGTCCTGCACCCATCTGCCGCCCGATCTGGCTCGCCGATTTGTGGCAGACTGGCTTGCTTGTCATCCCACACATCCTGCCTACCCTGGCCGCGCAGGCCTTGCAGCAGAAGCATGGGCAACAGAAAGTCATGTTAATGCCACAGTGCAAGCTATGCCATGCTGCTTCGCACGTGCCCTTCTTGTCTTCCACGAACCTGCCGCAGTTGCTGTGCTGTTCCAGCCAAATTCCCCGCCACATGCCCTAAGTCTAACTGCTGCTTCGGCCCTTGTTCTTGACAATGCAGCAACCTTGCCTCAATTCATTTTGTATACCGAAGACAATGGAGTTGGTCACTTCGAAGAACTTCGTCCTGCGGCTACTGTGGAGCCTCCGTGTGGCCTACCACCGGCGTGTGCCAGCTCGCTAGCAACCCCTGCGACTTGCGGTGTTGAAGCACCCTTTATGTACGGTGGCATGAACGGCACGCCGCCCATAGTCTCTATTCCTGATGCGTCCTCATCCGGCACTCCTCCGCCGCCGCCACGATCTCGGCCTCGTCTGAATGCCACTCCGACGCGACTCAACTTCGAAACCACCAACCTCGGCCGCAACACAGCTGCAACTGCCCTCAACTCTTCTGTGACGTCGTCGGGCTTGCATTGGTGCCAACAGGGCCCGCCACAGATCGCGGTCCAGCAAGCCACTAATTCCTTTGTGTACGTTCCACTGTTGCACGCTGCCGCTGGGACGCTCGCCCCAGCAGCAAGCCATCTGTGGGCTTCATGCCCTTTTTCGTCACAGTGGCGGTCAGTGTTGCAGGTGTTGCAAACACCCGTGAGGCACGAGCTACTAGGCGGCGAGCTTGTTTGGGGACCAATGGCAGGCCGACATGCAACTCTTCCGCAGGTGGTGGCTGCGCTGCGCGAAGAGGACGGCTATTTGCCCCCCATTGCACAGGATGCCCTCCTGCAAACTTTCGGCGGAGACTTGATCGCAGAAGCCGCGCTTCAATTGGCAGATTCCTTCCGCCAGCTCCCTCCTTTCGCCGACACACAGTCCTCCCAACTAACTTCGCCGCCTGCCCGCCAACCGAGTCCTTGCTTCTTGATGACTCCTGACGCAGAAGTTGAGCATTGGTTGGAGCGCCTCTTGCAGGTTCCCGAAGCAGTGGCCGCAAACCTCTTCCGGCAGATGCCTCTGTACACGCAGTATATCCAGCAGCACAGCATGGAAGAAGTCGCCGAGCACATGATTCTGGGTATCAATTCTTTGGCAACATCACCAATGACTGCCGATCATGCACTCGAAGTGGCGCCTCGCTTGGGGGCCGTGATGCCTTTGCCGTTTGCGGTTTACCTGCTGTACTGCGCAAGGACAACCGCCAAGCCTGTGTACTTTCTTTCAGATCTTGCCTTCTGTTACTTGGCGAACCTGCTCCATACAGATCTAAAGGTCCAGCTCTATCCACAAGATCCCAATTTTCGCATGTCTGTGAAGTATTGGGCGCTGCCGACAGGAGACACTACTGCCGGCAAGAGTCCCTCGTACAGTCTTCTCACAAAGCTGTACACGGACTTTCTCCGCGCACAGGGCGACAAGTGGCCTTGGGCAGAGAGCAAGGAACAAAACTTGCACTCCAACGGCACCCACGGCTTGTTCAATGAAAGAATGCGTGAACATGCAGGGCATGTGTGCTTCACAGGTCCCGAGGCGGTGTGCTATCTTTCTCCTTCCTATCCGGAGCGAGGCGTGTGTGACACGTCGGCATATGTAAACATTCCCAAGCTCTTGGAGTGTGCAACAGGCGGTAGCTACAAGTGGGGCACTGCGTTAGAGAAGAAGCAGAGACGCGCTGCAGCTGCCGCGAGAGCACAATCGACCCAGGCATCGAACGAGCTTCCGCCCATCAACTTCGACACGACCAACGTCAATGTATGTTGGTTTCAGCAGGTAGACGTGCTTCGAGACTGGTGGGTTGTAGCCGAGCACAAACGTCATTTGGGTTTCGTGGGTCGCATGGTGCTCGGGTTTAGTTTGGATGTTGCCGTGCCTCCAAACTGCCGTCGAAATGGAGCTGACGTGCTGAAAACCTTGCTCGAGCAGGTTTGGCAGGGAGTGTTGACGCGTTGTGGACCTCTTGCCGCAGGCAGCTCATCGCGTTCATCGGCATCTGCCCCCGCGTACTTGAGCTCGGCCTGCGCGCACACTGTTTCAGACACGGTTTACCATGCCATCTCTCAGCTCCGAGCTGAGCGCAGACGCTTCGGTTATGGCTTAAGGGGTGCTCTGGGGAAGTGGGAGTATTGGTTCTCTGCTGTCAGTTTTCTGAACAATGCCATTGAGGCATCGTTGGACAACCATGCCAGCACGCAATGCATCAGTGCAGAAGCTGCCAAGTGCGGGTTGCGTTTTCTTGACCAGCGTTTGTTGTTCGGCGCNGAGGCATCGTTGGACAACCATGCCAGCACGCAATGCATCAGTGCAGAAGCTGCCAAGTGCGGGTTGCGTTTTCTTGACCAGCGTTTGTTGTTCGGCGCGAATGTCCTCCAAACGGAGATAGCGCCAAGTTTGGAAACGTACGCGATGGCACCGCTCGTCATGTCCCTTCGTCCACCGGCTTGTCCGGAACAGAAACATCCGTGGCTGAACTTTTCCGTTCCGTAACCGACGGCATCGTNGAGGCATCGTTGGACAACCATGCCAGCACGCAATGCATCAGTGCAGAAGCTGCCAAGTGCGGGTTGCGTTTTCTTGACCAGCGTTTGTTGTTCGGCGCGAATGTCCTCCAAACGGAGATGAGCGCCAAGTTTGGAAACGTACGCGATGGCACCGCTCGTCATGTCCCTTCGTCCACCGGCTTGTCCGGAACAGAAACATCCGTGGCTGAACTTTTCCGNAGCGCCAAGTTTGGAAACGTACGCGATGGCACCGCTCGTCATGTCCCTTCGTCCACCGGCTTGTCCGGAACAGAAACATCCGTGGCTGAACTTTTCCGTTCCGTAACCGACGGCATCGTTTCCCACTCTATCATGCACTCTCGAATGGCTGCCTACCGACGCCGCCAAGGTGAGTCGGAAGTGGACGTCCGAGCACGACGTCGGGCGGTGTGGGAGCACGCTTCGCAGCTCGGCCTTGGCGAAATTCGCCCATATTATCGCTCCGAAGCTTTTTTCCGTGCTCCCCGCTCGGGACAGGTGGACGAAGCACTGCAACGGCTTAGCATTCCCGTGCAGTCTTGGGTCGGAGCAGATATTCCAGCTTCCCAAAGCGCTGCGAGCACGGCTCCAACCATGCTCGGGGGGATGAAGAGGCCTGCTGCAAAAGCAGCGCCACCCACAAGAGGAAAGCCTGCAGCAGCAGAGCCAGTTTTCGGTGATACGAGAGACCGCATGTTTTACAAGACGTTGTCAAAGAACTACCGGAAGCTCACCGCAGTTCGCGTCCGTGCCGTGCCCCAACTCAGCGACGCCATCCGGCTCGTCACAAACTTTTTCAGCACCCAAACCATCCATGGCAACAGGCGTGCTCTGGTGCATGTCTACAAGATGCAATGTCCCACCAATTTCAGATTCACCTGCGGCTCTTGTGTGCGAAACACATGTTCGTGGGCCGGTTTTGCAACATACATCGCTGGGCTCAAAGCTCTTGAGATTTGGGCTCTCCCTGCTGACCAGCATGGCCAGCCCAGTGACGGTCCTTCCAACCGTGGTCGCAAACGTAAGCAAGAGGCAGACCCGCCGAACAGCTGGATAGTGCCAGGCGAGGTGCTGGACGACGACGCCTTGCGAAGCTACATCAAAGACCACTTCTACAAGCAAGATTCCCAAACATGCTTCAAAGTGTCTCCTCATACCCGCAGACTCAAAAAAGAGAACAGATTGAAGTGTGAGTTCTCTTGTACATCCCATCTCACCGTGCAGGGCAAGCCTTGCCCCTGGTCGGGTACTGCATGGTACGAACTTGACAGTCGTCGCATCACACTTGTCTCGGATCCTGCTGAGAAGCACGCGCCCTGCGAGAAGAAGTACGCTTCAGGTCTCACCGTCTCGCAACAGCGCAAACTGGAGCTGCAGCCGGGCGGCCTCGGTGCCGCAGATGCGTACGATATTCTCTGCAGCCCTGTCGACGGGGCACCTCACCAAGAACTGCGCTCTCCTCCCAAAATGTCTTTTCTTGTGGGTTGGACCAAACGCCGGAACAGGAAACTGGGGGTGTCGAAACGCAAGCGTTGCAACTTGTGGCAGGAAGCAGATTTCCATTCTTTCATCAGCCAGCTGAAAGCCACTGCTCCTGTAGGCGAAGTTGACGAGTTGTTGCGCCCTCACAAATGCCGCGTTCAAGGCAAAAGCACCTCGGTTGCGCTCCTCAGCCCTGCGCTCGTCAAGGAGACGCTCCAGCGACTGGCCAGTCCACGCCTGTTGAAGTTGTGCTTAGATGGCACCTATCGGCTCTTGTTCGGCAATTATGCCTTATTAAGCGTGGGTGTTCTTTCTAAGCAATGGAGTTCCAAGGCCAAAACTGGTCGCAACCACGAGCCCTGCCGATCCACTTTCAACGAACTCGGCTTCAGCATCGCGCATGCCGAGGACGACCTCGCCTACACAGGCTTGGTGCAAGGCTTGTTTGAAGTGGCGCGGGATGCAGGCTGTGATGTCGACGCCTCATGTGTGCGACAGTGGCATGCTGACATGCACACTGGCATCAGCAAAGCCCGGCGCAGCAACGTGCCTGATAGCATTCCGGTCGACGACTGGGCGCATGTCATTGGGGCAACTGCCAAAGCCGGCAATGGAGGCGCTCGGAAGCTTCTGGCGCAGAAGATGCACGGTTCTCCTGAAGAGCGTGCCAGCCGAGTCTCTTTCCTCATATCTTGCATGTACATGAGCCGCACCATGCCCGCCCATCTGTTCCATGTCCTGTGGTCCTCTTTGCTGAAACGCATGGAAGTCGATTGGGCGTCTCCCGACGCAGCGAACTCATTCGCCACGCACTATCTGTGCAAAGAGCCTGCTGAACATGCGGAGTCGCACTGGTCTGCCCGCTGGAGAGCAGGCTACGATAGACTTATGCCAGGCTCAGCTTGCGGAACGGCCCCGCAGGAATCCTGGCACAGATGCACGCTGAAGCGCGTCATGAAGGGCAAGTCCATGTCCACCCCTGCCGATCTCACAAAGCACTTGCAAAGGATCGTGCGCACCCAACTTGTTCGACTTCGACACGAAAACCGTGTCCTGCATGATTGGCCCGGGCCACATGCCCACGTCGATCTTGCTTGCTTAACTGATGATGTTGGCTTGGGAGTCGAAGGTCGTACCAGTGCAAAAACTCTGCTTGAGCAACCCCATTGGTACGTGCTCCAGGATGAAGCTGAGAATCACTGGTTTCTCTTTCCTCGCAGCCTGTTAAAGCAAGATCCAACCACAACGGCAAGTGCTTCTGCCCAACGCTGCCCCAAGTATGTTCAGCGCGACCTGCTTCCACTCCCCCCGGGTACACTGCGCAAAATGGTAGATCTCGTCACAGCCACATCGGAAGCAGGCGTTACCGCAGCACTGCATGCACTGGACCTGGCATCTTCGCCCGAAGAATCCGCCCAAATCACTAATTGGGGCAAAGCTAAGGAACTGTTTGGACGTTGGTGTCTAGTCCTAGTGGGGCCCCGTGCCCGAGAGTATTGGCAGCATGTTGTGTCCGACACCTCGGAGGATAACATTCATGCACGAGGCTTGTGCACGTGCCATGAAGCCGCCCTCCACGGACCTTGTGAACACTTGTACGCTGCGTTTTTGCATCTGGGTTTCCCTGAGGTTAGCCTGAAGGCGTGCGTGCAAGTACGCCACGATCGGGGCGGTAGAAACAGGGCAGGTGCCAGTCTTTTGTCGCAAGGGCCACCCCAGGGCAGCGTGAGACCCGGCCCTCGCGTTGCTGTTGCTGCTGCTTCTGCACGGACCACCCCATCAGAAGATGTGGAAACTTCCTCTGCGGTCGACGCAGACGTCAGCAGACTTCTCCACCAAGCCTGTCCAGCCGATGTGGTGTCTAAGAGAATTGCAACACTCAGCGCCCTGGGAGTTCACACCATGGCCGACCTGAAGCTTCTGACAGAAACGCATCTTCGAACGGATGCAGGCTTCACCTTAGGAGAGACCTTGAGACTGCAACAACTTTTATCAAAGTCCCGTGTTGCAACCCCGGCCCAGCCTCGCAAAAAATCAAGCAAGCCAGTCCCGGAGCAACGCACAAGCCAAGCCATGACGAACGTCATGGCCGGCACCGACCCTGCCAATTGGGTCGTTCAGCATGCGGTGCACTCGCAGCCGCGAATCAGAGCAGAAGATCGTGCTTTCCTGGCCTCTGTCACACACGATGCCCTGTATGACATGCCATGGGACGCACGGTCTGCATCGTCCGCACGTGAGAGCCATCCCAGTATCACCATCGGTGGCCGGCGACTTGACACCCTCAAAGCTATCGCCAACCATTTCGGCATTCGGGCACGTGCCTCAGATGTCTGCTTCCCGTGCTTGCATGTTTCCTTTCAGCAACATTCCTGCGCAGAGGCTGCGAAATCAGAAACAATCCATGCACTACTCGATCTCAAGAAGCGTCCGTGCCTCGTTTTTTTTTTTGCATGTCTCAGTCCAAATTCCATTCACCTGCTGTTTCCGCGCAGGGCATTTCCTGACCCTCAGGCTCCGAAAAAGATGACGCGGGCGAACAAACCTGAGTGCTGCTGCTGAACCATGCCTTATAGCTATCTCCATGCACATTCGAGTGGCACAGATCATCCACCGAACATTATCACATGTAAAGACCCGTTTATCTTCGCAGGAATCTGGTAGAAGACCACTCGGGAGTCATGACCAGGACTCTTCAGCTTGAACAACAGAAGAAAAAATCCGATATGTCGCTGCAGAACACCCTGAAGGGCACACCTTTATGTGTAAGGTGGACAAGCAGCTAGACGTCAGGTTTAAACCTCGCAGTTCGCACNCAGCTTGAACAACAGAAGAAAAAATCCGATATGTCGCTGCAGAACACCCTGAAGGGCACACCTTTATGTGTAAGGTGGACAAGCAGCTAGACGTCAGGTTTAAACCTCGCAGTTCGCACGATGTGTGGTGCACTCTTCAGACATTGTGTTGGCCAGGCAGTGTCTGCACCGTCGAACGCCCATGATGAGATCCTGTTGTGCGAAGAGGTTGGCTTCCGCTTTTCTGCCTGTGAGGATCGGTTTCAAAGNGCACTCTTCAGACATTGTGTTGGCCAGGCAGTGTCTGCACCGTCGAACGCCCATGATGAGATCCTGTTGTGCGAAGAGGTTGGCTTCCGCTTTTCTGCCTGTGAGGATCGGTTTCAAAGGTTTGATCGCAATAAAAACCTGAGTGAGCCAAGTGACAGCGATTAAACTAATAAACTAAAAACATGACTGCGAGCTCTTGGGCGTGTGTGTGCGTGTGTGTCACTTAACGCTGTCATGCACGGGCGGAAGACTGCACGACCCCAAGACTGGCAGTGGCTGTGAAGCAATCTTGCAGCCGTCTAGTAAAGAAAATGTACTTTCTCCAGCAACGTGCCAGCCGCGTCTCCTCCCCGTATCTTGCCTGTAATGCTCCGAAGCCAAGCCAAGCCCGGAAAAAAACAAACAAGACGGATGCTGCAACTTACTCTGGCCGTGTTTCCTGAAGTTGAGATCTTCGAAAGCCGAAAACAACCATCAAACAAGGACTCGCAGCCACCGGCGCAGCTGCTTGACGGCTTGCAGAGTTCTGCGCTGGTCACGCGGTGTGGCGCATGTGAGATTATGTGTTTTCGAAGTCCAGGTTGATAATGTGCCAAAGCCAAACCAAGCCCAGAAAGAAAACTCAAGCAAGACAGATGCTGCAACGTACTCTGTCCGTGTTTCCTGAAGTTGAGATCGTGCACTGCAACGCCGAAAACAACCATCAAACAAGGATTCGCAGCCACCGGCGCAGCTGCTCGACGGTTTGCAGAGTTCTGCGCTGGTTATGCGGTGCCTCACATGTGCGATTGTGTGTTTTCGAAGTCCGGGTTGATAAGTTGGATGTTGGAAATGAAGCAAATAGGCGCAAGAGTGAAAACTGCTCGACCGTTTGCCATGTTCTGCGCTGTTGCGCGAGATTACATAGACATCCCAGTTTGATAATTTTGAGACGTTGGAACCTGGCAGTAAGTCCCAAAACTTTGATCCTGGAATCCCGAACCCTATCCCCGAACCCTTGCCTGCGCCTCACAGTAGCCCTAAGCCCAAACTCCAATCCGTAAACCGTCTAAGCGGTTGCGCACAGCAAGTCCTGCGGCTGTCGTGTGAGCAACCGACTGCAAGTCCAAAGCTCTGCAAACAGG
This sequence comes from Symbiodinium sp. clade A Y106, assembly GCA_003297005.1. Lineage (NCBI taxonomy): Eukaryota > Dinophyceae > Suessiales > Symbiodiniaceae > Symbiodinium > Symbiodinium sp. clade A. Next base: position 102,235 of record BGNK01000933.1, read on the forward strand.
TTACACAGACATCCTGGTTCCCGATGAGAACGTGTGTGGATGCCGGTAAGTTGCTGCGAAGCTGCCAAAAAAAAGCAGAAGTGTGCGAATGTGGGTTTGCAGAGGCCGTGCGCAGTGTGTCTCATGAGGGCCGTGCACCATGTTGCATGGACACATGGCCCATCCTTGTGACGCGTACCGGTCTCTACAATCTATAGGCCCAGGAAACCATAAAANGCACCATGTTGCATGGACACATGGCCCATCCTTGTGACGCGTACCGGTCTCTACAATCTATAGGCCCAGGAAACCATAAAAAATACCCAAAAAAGACCAAAGTCACGCCCCTCCTGTGCAATTCCTATAGGTTTTTCAGCATTCAAGGCCAAAAAACCATAAAAAATACCCCAAAAAAACCAAAAAAAATACCCAAAAAAAACCTAGACCCCTATACAACTATAGGGAAAGCAGATAAAAGCCCATGGAACCCTATGAAACCAACCCACGAGGCAGGATAAATAATAGAGGCATTGTTGGCAATTCAAGATGTTAGCAGTCCTTTTGAACGGGCAACTCATAGAAATCCATACAGCAACTTCTTAAAGCCGCATTCAAGTCCCAATTAAACCCCGACGAAAACCCACCAAGTACTCATCATAGGAGGCCTTATTATTAAGTCCGTATTATAGGTATTAAGGCCCCCTATCCCCGTCCCCCCTGCCCCCTTAAGGGTCCTTATGAACTAAGGTATGGCGAAGATGAGCGCAAGGCGCTCGAGGCCGCAGAGAAGAGAAAAGCCGTGGCCAAAGCCAAGGCCCTCCAAAATCGCAGGATTTTCGGGTTCAGGGTTTAGGGTTTAGCGGTATGGCTCGTGAAGATTCGTGTTATTTCGTGTTATGGATGGACTTATACGAGTTCGACAAGTTTGGTTTTTGTCAGCTACGTTCGGTTCCTGTGGGGTTTTGATCAGGGTTTCAGACGGTGTGTTTGGGGTTTTACTTGTTCTCTACAGGTTTTTGATGTATGACTCATTTCCGTTGCTCTTTGTCCATGGCATGTTTGCACTTTTGACATAGGGCTTGAAGCATGTGTGGGTCCTAATCTAGGGCTTACGTTCAGGATTTGGTGTTTAGTGGGATCAAGTTGGATCTTTCAAGTAGAACTGAATTGTTCTCGAAGGGGTTGATGCGGGTTTTACAATTTTTACCTGGGCCCGTGCCTTAAGGGACTTTGGGCCTGAGGTTTAACTTCTCGAGTTTAGTTCGCACTAAAAGTCTTAAAGCTTCTGTTGGTTTGGTATGACGGGAATATACAGGCGTTCGCGGGGCTTTTAGCGCTGTGGATGGGAAGTGAAAAGGTATCCTGAAGGGGGGTTTCGATAGGATTTCGGAGGGTCGTATTCCTTGAACCCTAAATCGAGCGGCGTGCCCGTACGGTTGGTGGCCTCCAGCTTAGGGGATGTCGGTTGAGAGGCGAAAAGTACGGTTTGGCTGGGTTCTTGTTAAGGAGTGTAGTTTAAGCTACATTTAATGAGAAAGTATATCACTTGCTATAGATTCCTTTTGCGGTAGCTTAAGTTCTTGCCCCAACTAGGGGACCTTAACCTAGACCAAAAAGAGTAGGCCCGGCCCCTCAGTTTGAGGATCAGTATGTAAGCTGATTACACCTAGTTTTGAAATTTCCTATCTTCGTGTCGAAGAAGTGGGTGGGAAGTTTCCCTCTCTCTCTCTCTCGCTTCAAAGCTCTTGAGTTATATAACCCGACGACGTCAGACGTCGGTCAGCAGCATTCTCACTTGCTAGGTCCTTTCAGGGGCTGGGGTGGGTAGGAGTCGTTGCGATGTTGCGAGCGCCCCGCCGCCTTCGAGGCCGCACCATGATGGTGTGTCGTGTGCCACGCATGGGACCAGGATTTTGTTCTGCGAATGCCACATCAAAAAGTCTCTCACACACAGACACAACTTACTTGCTGGCATGTGTCCTTGGAGTACGACGCTGCAACTCTGACCGGAACAGCTGGCGGCGTGAGTGGCGCATGAATGGCGGCGCGGCAACGAGCCACGAAAGTACTGGCTTTGGTGCTTGACGGTTAGTTTAGGGCTTGCGATTGTGGGGTGAAGCCTTCACCTAAGGTCTCAGCTAAAATCTTACATGTCCACCAAACCAATCACCCTACCCAAGGCCTAAGTTAAACCCCCATTAAGGGATACTCCAAGCAAAGACACACCTCAAAACCCAGCGAAATTTATGGACTGCCGGGCGGAAAACCTACTTGTAGCGTGAAGTCCTTCCGGATACTAGGTAGTGCTGTCTAGGGTTCTATACCAGTGTTACAGGGCTTGTTTTTGTCTTTTAGTCATCAGGTGTAACTCTGTAGGCCAGATTGTTTGTTGCATTGAATCCTGATCCAGGCACTGTTGTCGCGGGCGCTCCACGAAACCTTGCTGCATTTTCAAGACGTGGCGATGTCGACTATAACCTCGACCCGGTTATCTACTGTTGAGGTTCAGGGCGTAGGAGGGCATGCAAATCTTTGGCCTGAACCCGAGTCTTCTTGCACTCTAACCCGTAATCCGATAGCCATGGCTCGTTCTGCCATAATCATTGCGCGGTTTATCCTCGAAGGAGGGCATCCCAAGCCTGCATCCCAGATCCTAAATCGAAGGGTTTAGGGTTTAAGGTTTACCTGGACCCATAAAGCCTACCATTTTAGAGCTCCTTATCATAAGTTCCTTCGACAATTCAGTCCGTCAAAGGTAGGTTAAGGTTCGGTTTAGGATCCTAAACCTCAGACCCTAATTGAGCCCCTTCGAGCTTTGTTGTGGTTTCCCGGGGATGCGAAGACTAGCTTACGAAACTTGATGGGGATCAAAGAGGTAGGGCTTATGTGGGGTTGTGGGGTTGAGAAATGGTTAATTTAGCGTCGTGAAGTTTAGGACTTTAGGTCTTTTTGGGGGGTTTAGGGTGTTTGGGGCGCTGCGGTTCAGAGTCATCATACATCGGCAGTGAGGACCTCAAGTTGCAACGGGGAGGTATCGGGTTACTTGCTCTACGCTGTCCGACTTGCCGTGTCCTGTGATCTTTCCCTGAGGGTCCAAAGGACCCAAGAATTAGGTACTTAGGTTTCGGATAGTAGTTATGTAGGTTACTATTTCGGAGAGTATATGATAATTAGGTACTTGGACCCTTAGGGTTTAAGATTCAGTCCATACAACCTCGACCCGAGCCCTGGCCCGAACTCGATGTTATTCTGACCTTTGCCGGTGGCCTCCGTATATGCAACGTAGGACCTATGAGGTTTAGGTGATTCTAGGGTTTGCTGGGACTGCAAGGCTCAATCCTTGAAGCTCCGACCCCATCCATTTTGAGTAGCTGAACTGAACTGAATGTCGGGAAGCTTTCAGCCCTCAAACGAGAAATTTACCAGAATGTGAGGACTCCCACATTCCCGAAGCCCTCGAAGCTTTGGAGACGTTGATGGACTGTGCTGGAAGGGCATTTAGGAACCTTCATCCGCTCCTATAAACTCCAAGGCTGTCGAACCCCGAAGCTGCTAAACCCGACACCTTCCTAAACTACCCTCAACCCTAGACACCCGGAAACCCCAAACACCGAAACACCTTAAATCCTAAACCCATCATAGGAAGCATGGTGGCTGTTTGCAAGGGTTCCTGGGCTCCTACTTGGTTTCCATTTTGGGGTTTTGGGTTCAGGGCTTTTTTGTTCTAGGATTTCGTTTTGCTAGTGCCATAAGCCTTTGGGTTTTGGTACATATTATATATATATGTATATACCGGGTTTTAGGGTTTATGGAGTGAAGAATTCGGAAATCAGTTGATCTGATCTTTGGGAGACAGGGGCTCATGTCTGGAACTCGATACTGCAAAGTGCTAGGATGCATACACCAAGCTCCTGAACCCCTAAACCCTACACCCTAGCCCCTAAACCCTAAAACCTAACCCCTAAACCCTAAACCCTAACCCCTTACCTTTGTCATAGCTGGGTAGCACTTTACATTTTTATGGGTACGTATACCCAATAAGGAATGGAAATGTACATGTTTAACCCTATCCTAACCATGAACTAGTTACGTAAGCCTTTCATGAACCCTTATATTTCATACCTCAGGAACCCAAGGACCCTCACAGGTATGGTGCTCTACGTTTACTCTATATCTTGTACTCTTGGAGCTTTAAGGTTGCAGGCTGGATACTGCCCACATTCAGAAACAGTTGGATCATATTTTGCATACGGGCATATGAATCTAAAACTCGTGCCCTACTTTACTGAATGAAGGCTGTTACTGTAGGCGGCACCCTACACCCTAAACCCCTAAACCATACACCCTATAAGCCCTAAACGATATGGCAGGACTGCGGCCAGACGGTTGGCGCAGATGTACTGAGGCTCGGGGCGCTTGGGGGGGTTGCACCGCCTTTCTGAACTTGAGCCCTGAATCTTGTAAACCCTGGAAGCCCTGAGCCCCGAAACCTTATCTGCCGTGAACTCAATCCGTAGCTCCACAGGTGTTTATGCGGTTCTGCTGTATAGGCCCTAGAAGGGCTGTTGTTGGGTTCGTTCGTGCCAGTAGTTGTAGACGACCTCGAAGGGCGCACGCGGCCGAAGCTCCGATTTATCCACTCCTTATGGACCAGGAGGTGGTTGAGACTCATTGAGGAAGCCGTGAGCGTGGAACATCGCATGGCGCAGTTTTCCCTAGAATCCTTACCGCAAGATTTGCGGTCGCGAAGGTATGCCCCAAGACACAGTCGGCAGCGAGAGGAACCTCTTGAATCCCAAAGGGGACCTCCCTTCGACGCGAATCGCCCGGGGAAGGGGCAGCTGCTGATGTGATTGTCATTGCCGAGTCGCCTGCGGAGTACAGGGAAGCTAGCTTGGTAGTTTGCAATGAACGCACTGGGTTTGTTTGAGCCTTCCCCTTCGGGCCCAGAAGTCGACCGAGATTGTTGTCCTCAGGACGCTCCAACCCATCGGCATGGCAAAAATGGGCTTTGATGGTTGTTGTTGAGTTGTTGATGATGTTGCGGAGTTATCCTTGTGTAGCTCCCTTGAACCCTAGACACTGGACCCTTTCCTGTTATTTAGGGTTCTGGTTTGATATCGCGCAGCGGGTTTTTGCCAAGTCTTCGGGCTTTTGGTTTTTTTCGTGGGAGTTCCATTAATTCAAGTTCAGATACCGTTCGGGCCCTCGAAAGATTCTAAGGGAAGGGAAGAACGTCACGGATGGTGACTTCATAGTTATCTTGTCATAAGACACCATGGGGCTTCTAGGGTCGGTCTATTCTAGATTTCTTCAAGGGGTTCGTACACGGCTTTAGGTTCCCAAAGAATCCTAAGTACTGCTCTGTGGGATACTTCCTTGCTTTCTACCATGTAATGTAGTGGCCTTACTAGTTAGAAGAGGATTTTGGGGGTTCCTCATTTTAAAGGTATGGTGCAAAATACCCCCCAAACCCTATTCTATTTCGTAAGGCCCCTATATTCGGTACTTTGGCACCTTAGGGGTTGAGGATTTGGGGCGTCAGGGTTTGGGGATTTGGGGGTCAGGGTCTGAGTTTGGGGTTTATGGTTTAGGGCTTTAGATTTAGGGTTTAGGGTTTTTTAGGGGTTAGGGTTCTTGGGTTTAGGGTCAGGGATTTCGGCGCTTCATCCGAAGGACCCTTGTAAATGGTTTAGGGGACCCTGAGTTTGGATGTGGCAGCACTTCTGGGTCGCAGGCCGGTCCATGTGGGTGCGTTGGTTGAGGTTCTAGGGGGAACAAGACCACCTATAGTCCTAGAGTCTCCGTGGTATTTCCTTTTTGGGGTTACCGTATAGGGTCGTAAATACAAGAATTGGTTAAACCGAGGAAAGAAACTACAATGGAGACTATCGGCAGACCCTCGGACATTGATGATGCAGATCAGGTGCTAAGACAGCCACAAGCGGCTAAGCCAGTACACACCCCGTGATCTTAAACTAGGACCCAGAGTAAGCCCTTATTCTCTTTTTTTTGGGGGGGTTCGGGCTCCCTTATAAGCCCCTTAAAACCAAAAAGGGCATACTACGCCGCCAGAGTTCAATTCAAAGCCCGAGCGAGACCCTGATTTAACCTGAAGTCCTCGCAAAAGGAAACCTGACACCCCAAATCTCAAAGGGCTCCTTGCTCCACTCAGCCACGCCGCTGGACCCTAAGCCCTAAACCCTATAAAGCCCTGAGACCCTGTATCGCCAAAATCCTGCAAACTTCCGAAAACCTGAAAGCCCTTAACTCTAAAGCCCTGGTGCCCCAAATTTCTCATCGTACCCCTAAACCCCCAAACGCCTTGTAGAAGCCTTATCAATCCTGAACTCTGAACCATAGAAATCGCTTGCAGCACCCTCAAACCCTCACAACCCTTAAGCCCCTAGAGCCTTGAAGGGACCCCCTCAAAGGAAAGCCTATAGATCCCTTAAAAGGAGCCCTTAAGGCAAACCCTATAGATCCCTTGAAGGAAGCCCTCATCAAGCTCTCAAGCCGGAGGCAAGTGTTGATGTTAGCTGCTCTCGCCGATGCTGATCGCTTCGGCAAGGCCGTGAACGCCGCAGCGCCGCCCCCAAAGATCCGGGAAGGGTCTTTGTGGGGTTTAGGGTTAAGGGGTTTAGGGTTTAGTTCTTTATGGATTCGGGTTTAGGGTTTGTATAGGGTTTAGGGTTCAGGGTTTTTATAGGTTGTGCAGGGCTTCCTTTGTTCCAGGGGCTTCTGTAAAGGAATCTGTGAAGGCTCCCTGCCAGGTTCCCACAGAGCGTTCTTATATATGTATGTGTTGCATACGGGTTCTTGAGGGGTTCCTGAGGAACATTGATCAGTGTATGTATGGTTGGGGAGTGTGACCATACTTCCAAGTAAATAAACCATATTTGAGGTTAGGTCGCAGATCGAAGTCTCTACACGATGCACATGCTGCCGCTAGCAACTGGCCGAACTCACTCTAGTCTACAGCCCGCAAGGCAAGCTGCCCAGCATTTCATGCCTATGCACCTGAAGACCGGCACCTAACATCGTATATCCTGAGCCAGTCTTAAGGGTTAACTTACCCTAAGGGTCCAAGCACCTAATAATCATATACTCTCCTAGATATTGAGCTACTTAACTACTATCCTAAACCTAAGTACCTAATTATTGGGTCCTTTGGACCCTTAGGGGTAACTAATGACTGCCCGAAGCCGAAGCCGAAACCTCAGCGGGCGGAAAAGGATGAAATCCTTCAATGACTAATATAGGGGCCTTAATAATTACCTATACTATTTTGGGGGTTCTTTGGTATAATTGTAGTGTAATATACCCCTAAACCCTAATTAGTAAGGCCCCTATAATTATAGTATCATATACCCCTAAACCCTATTCTTATTAAGTAAGGCCCCTATAGTAGGGCATCAGGCCCCAGGCCTAAACCCAAACGTTGCCAGCAGCTCCTCCTAGGTGCGCGGCGGGGTGCGCTTTGACGAGCAGGTGCATTACAAGAACGAGTTTAGCGGTTCAGGGCTTCAGCATTCATCTTTTTTCTTTGGGCGGGGGGTAGCTCTAGCAGCCGAGTTACCCATTTATGGGGAGTAGTTAGTATGCTTTGGTTATCTTTGGTTACTACAGGACAGAGCCTACCATAGGGCAGTAGCCTACTTACACCCCTATCACTACGGTTCAGGGCTTGGGATTCTCGGGGATGTTCTTGTTTACCTTGTGGGCTGATGGCAGGCTTTTGGACGAACATTGCGGCTTCGAGGGTTTAGGGCGCGTGTGCCTAGGCCCCATCTGGCCCCGAGCCTAAACTCTCGGAATGTCGGAATTGGCAGGGTAGTCCCCTAAACCCAAAACGCCTGTATAAGGGAGTCCCTGCTTTAGCACACTATCAGTGGTTTGCCATTTTGCAAGTAGGGGATTCAGGGGTTTCGAGCTCCGGGCTACAGGGTTCGGGATTTTCGTGGTAAGGGCTAAGGGCGGAGAGAGAGAAGAGTCTAGAATGCTACAGCATGCTTGTTGCTTAGTGAGAAGGAGTCTAGACTTCGACTCCTAGGGCTTTCCATAGGGGCACTAACCTGGATAAGCTGCATATCCCTAGGGCTCCAGTTGCCTAAATAGTAGGTGACTATCCATATATTATATTCTATACTCCAGTCACGCACTATTTAGGGAACTGGAGCCCTAGGGTATGTCATTTTTTGAATGCATTTCTTTTTCTGCTTCTGGTCCGAGGCATTCGCGACCCTGATTGGAACGCTACTCGCCAACGAGGCCGCTCAACTTCTCCAAGGTGACCCGCAGATGGCATTTCTACGAAACGAGGTTGCCATATTTAGAGTTTTCGAGGTTGGAAGCCCCGAACGGGACACTGAAGCCGTCAAGAGTACATCACTAGCGCTGAGAGCAACCCCGCGACGAGACCCGAAAGCCCAAAATACTTTAAAACCCCGTACTAGGTCGCAAAGCGCTCAAAGACCCCGACTGTTTAAATCCCCAAAGCATCTGACTCGAAGCTCCGCTAGGGCACCTTCTGAGACCCTAGTAATACGAACTTGTGAAACCCCTATGGAGGGCCAAAGGCACCTTCACCAAGAAAGGCATCTTCAAGCCCTCTGAAGCCCCTGAGACAAGCCTTACAAAGCAGCAGCTAGCACCCTTATGATTGAAAAGCACCTCAAAAACCGTCCCTGCACTCTAACCCTAAACCCTAAACCCTAAACCCCTAAACCCTCAACCCCTAAATCGGTTACGGCCCTTTCAGCCCCTCAATGGTGGGCATCCTTTTAAGGCTCCTTTTGCCCTAAACCCTAAAGTCCGAAACCCCAAAACCCTCTACATTGTAAAGCTTGAAAAGCCTAAAGCCCTAAACCCTAAATCCTAAATCCAGAACCCTAAAACCCCAAAGCCCTAAAACCCTAAACCCCTAAACCTCTAGGATAGGCCTTATTAGACCCTTATCAGGTCCTTATTAGGGGTATTCAGGCTCCCTACCCTTCTCCCTAAGGGCCCTTATGACTAAGCAGCCATATTAGTCACCATAGGTCCCTAGTATGGTATCTTAAGGTAGATATCCCTTAACAAGATACCATAGCCTAGTATGGTATCTTAAAGTAGATATCCCTTACCAAGATACCATAGGTCCCTATTATGGTATCTTAAAGTAGATATTGCCAAGATACCATAGGTCCCTAGTATGGTGGCCCCTATTATGGTATCATAAAGTAGATATCCTTTAACAAGAACCCACGTTGAAGGCTCCCTTTGCCATGGTCCGCTGCGCCATGAACTTCGGGCTGCCCACAGCCGCTGAGCGGCTTAGGGGCTTCTTTCTCGGAGGGGTTTACGGGAGTAGGGCTAGGGGTTTAGGGTTGAGGGTTAGGGTCTTAGGGTTTAGGGATTTAGGGTCTTAGGGTCTTAGGGTCTTAGGGTCTTAGGGTTTAGGGTTAGGGTCTTAGGGTTTAGGGTCTTAGGGTTTAAGGGAGTAGGGTTTAGGGCTAGGGGTTTAGGGTTTAGGGTTAGGGTCTTAGGGTTTAGCGATTTAGGGTCTTAGGGCTAGGGTTTAGGGTTTAGGGTTTAGGGTTAGGGTCTTAGGGTCTTAGGGTTTAGGGATTTAGGGTCTTAGGGTTTAGGGATTTAGGGTCTTAGGGTTTAGGGATTTAGGGTCTTAGGGTTTAGGGATTTAGGGTCTTAGGGTTTAAGGCAGTAGGGTTTAGGGCTAGGGGTTTAGGGTTTAAGGGTCTTAGGGTTTAGGGCTAGGGGTTTAGATTTAGGGTTTAGGGTTAGGGTCTTAGGGTTTGGGGGTTTAGGGTCTTAGGGTTTAAGTGAGTAGGGTTTAGGGCTAGGGGTTTAGGGTCTTAAGGTATAGGGGAGTAGGGTTCGGTGTTTATAATGCTATAGCTAGTACAATCCAAGAGCAAGCCCAAAACAGTATTGGCAATGAATCTATATGTTTAGGGTTGAGGGTTCCTTTCTATAAGGGGCCTTAATAACTCGAATACGGTGGTGGGGAGAGGTTATACCAAAATTAGTATAAGAAGGACCTGGTTCCACAAGGGTTGCTTCAGGGCTCCCCTAAGGCCTTCATAAGGTTTGGGTTTCCAAGTTTTGTGGTTCTTTGGGTTTCGGGGTTGGGGTGTAGGGCTCCATGACCCTAAGGGTCCAAGTACCTAATAATCATATACTCTCCCAAATAGTACTACATAACTACTATCCGAAACCTAAGTACCTAATTATTGGGTCCTTTGGACCCTTAGGGGCTCCATGATATAAGGGGTCCTTGAAGCCATCCTCGCCCCTCAGCCCGCAAAGCCCAACAGCCGAAAAGGGCGCCGCGCATTTCCTTAAGGGATCTTTAGGGTTCCCTTCAGGGCAACTGAGAGGTACAGGGGGCCGGAGTCAAAATCACAAATGGACCTGAACCCAAGAAGCCCCAAACCGTAAATGCGGATAGACCCTCCTAACCCTAAACCCTAAACCCTAAATCCTCAGCCCTTGCCCCCGAAGCCAGACCATCAGCCCTGAACCCTGGGCTCCAATCCTAAACCCAAACATCCTCATTCCCATCGGTTTAGGGTTTAGGGTTTAGGGCTTAGGGTTTAGGGTTTAGGTTTTAGGGTTTAGGGCTTAGGGTTTAGGGTTTAGGGCCTAGGGTTTAGGGTTTAGGGCTGTGAGACTCAGGATGTGGATGTGATTCCGCTCATACCACTGGACATTCGCGAGAACGAGTCTAGCCTAATTTGAGGAAAGGTATAGTTACCGGAGCTGCCAAGGACCCTTTCTGCGGGTTGGAAATAGGAGTTTCCGAAAATTAGGGGCGCCTTATTTTGGGGTCCTTATAATGAGGATCCTACTATTTGGGGTGCTACATTAGGGTCCCCCTGTTTTCGGAAACTCCCAAATAGCGATTGTATTGACAGGTAGCCGGCTCCTTGAGTTAGAGGAGAGGGTAGTTGGGAGATCTTGGCGGTTGCTTGCAACAAAAGTTTCTGGCCAGTGAGTGCAAACAGGAAACCTAGCAACGCCATGAGCCCGGAAACGAAATGTATTAAAAAAAACGGCATCTAATCGTGCATTGGGGCGTAACTGTGTCGGTTTTGTGCGGTTCTGGTTACGACAACGACTTACCGTGAGGATTTGGTTGGGAGCCGAAGATTTAGATACGATTAGCAATCGCATCCCCCTATAGACTCTATAATCAAGTTGTTTATCTGCAACCCAAGCCCTATTGAAATTATGAGGGCTTCTGCTGTACTTGTGAGGTTTGCGGTTTCCTTGCAGCCAGGCTTCTTCTGCGATGTAGTGACCATTATTGACCTGCTTTTTCGTGATGAGTGGAGGAACCATCCGAAACCATCGCTGCGTTGAAAGCCCATAGACGTTTCAGGGTTCAGGGTCCCTTCACGGCAACCCGGTACTTAGTGTTCCGGTTAGAACTATATAGTTGTATGAGGGATTGCGCAATGCAGGTAACGAACCAATGACTTCAATGATGCACTGCGTTGCCATGGCCGTCCAACCATCCCAGAATCCGACCCGTCCCAGCTCTTCCCTAGGGGCCCAAGCTATAGAGTGGTCGGAATGTTTAGCAACAGTAGTCCCTTATAGTCCCTTTATAATGACAGTATAGTAGATCCCTAAACCCTCTTCTAATTGTAATTGTTGATGCCTTAGAGTCTATACTTTTACCGTTTTTGGCCCAATCGGAGGGGTCCCTCCCCTCCTTATAGGTACTGTAGGACTGTAGGATCGACGTACACACCATATAGCCGCCGGGACTCGTCGTTAGGGCTGGAAGTCTAGGGTTCTTGGCGTCCTGAGGCACGCTCAGCCGAACTGATCCACCTGCCTAAACCCAAAAGCCCTTGCCATGTGAGCTCCAAACCCGAAATCTTAAACCGTAAACCCCACTGAGGCCTTACACCCTAAATTCAACCAACTCAGCACCCAGGAGTGGGGAGATGCCTTCAAGGGCGCAGCGCAGAATGACCTCGGCGAGCTGGCTGCTTGGTTGCTAAGTCTTTAAGTAAGCTGTAGGTCGAGGAGCCGTAACTGACATATTCTAAACTCGTAGTCTTCTCCGGCGCAGTGACCTAGTGGGAGGCGAGTCTGATGGTAAGTGTTCCAAATCCCTCAACTTCAAGCCCTCAAGTTCGTAAACGCCTCCGGAGGTTCGCGTCGCCACCTCCAACTGCCCATGAGTAGACCCTAGACGCCCGCCATAGTAACTATACTTATACCAGTAGTCCCTAAACCCTAAGCCCTAAACCCCTAAACCCTAAACGCTAAGCAGTCTTGTTTGATGGGCTGCTTAGGTTCAGGCTGGAAGGCCTTGACCCCCAGAACCCCCAGAACCTAAGCCCCACACTCTCAGCAGGGCGGTCCCTGAAGCTCTCACGTCCAGAAGCCCAAGGGATAAAGCATGGTGAGGTCCTAGCGTTTACGGTTCAAAGTTTCGGGTTTAGGATAGGTTGGAAGCATGAGTGGGGCCGCTGTCTCAACAAAAACCCGCAAGCAGCGCTGAGGATTTGGACCTCGCATTTCGGGACGAGCTGGCGCCTCCCATCCTCGAGCTGCTGGTTCTCAGAGAAACAATAGGGTTTAAGGTGATAGTGCACTTTCCGTTTCACCTTGCAAGAACATCGGCTTCCTTGACGGGGGTTCCTGCAAGGGTTCGAAATTGTGGGTCTCTAGGGTTGTATTCGATTTATGTAGGTGCTACAGGGTTTTATGATTGTGCTGAAACTGTTGTTAATTGTTCCCTTCCTGGTCTGTCTTGATCTTGTCTTTCATTTGCCCCCCACCCCAAAACCCTATAAACACCTTAAGCCGTAAAGCCTATCTTCCAAAATTGCTCAGGTATGCCGGGTGCGTGCGAAAGAAGGAGCTCAATGGACTCTACCAAAGCTTCTCGTTTGCGACGAGATCGGATGGGTGAGGCTTTTGTGTCTCTCTCCTTTAAGGGTTTCAAGTTTGGGGTCGATGCGAATTTCGGGTTTAAGTCTTGAATATTAATATATGTAAGTAAACAACAAACAAAGACATACATATATAGATATAGATATAGATATAGATATAGATATAGATATAGATATACATACATAGATAATGTATATGACCCCATACTTGGGGGGGGCACTCACCCACACCCAAACGCATCCCTTACCCTCAACCCGAAACACAGCTCAAGCCACAAACACGAAAGACACTTTTCCAGCCGAGGACACCTTGGCAGGAAGGACCTCCTTGGCCACCTCCGGCTCTTTTGCCGCTGTGGAGCGGGGGGTTTAGGGTTTAGGGTTTAAGTTAGGGTTTTGGGTTCATTGCAGGGGGGGGGGGGGTTTTAAGCTTCGGGGTCCTTTCAGGGGGCTGGGGGTGGGTTTCATCGTATTGCAAGGTTTAAAAGACCCCCAAAAGCACCGAACATGGGTTGANAAGGCCGCTGCGCAGGATGGGCGTCCTTGGGCAGCTCCGTGTTGTTTGTCGGTGTGAAGGGGGGGGTTTAGGTTTTGGGGTTTAAGTTGGGTTTTTGGGTTTTTGGTGGGGGGGGGGGGTCTTAAGCTTCGGGGTCCTTTCAGCGGGCTCGGCGTAGGATTCATCGTATTGCAAGGTTTCAAAGACCCCCCAAAGCACCGACAATGAGTTGAACACTTGATGCTATAGGGGGATTTCCAAGGGCTTCATCGTGTTCTCTAAGACGTGTCTTGAGGCATTTGGGGCTCGGTTCAAGCGCTACAAGTCGTGTTAGGGGTTTGCAAAGCTTACGGAGTAGAAAGCATTCGCTCTCCCATGCCGAACCGCAGCCTCAGCCAATGCAAGCAGCTTCCTTCCACCGAGCGTTTTCTATATCTGGGTGCTTCTTGTTCGCGGCCAAAGCCTACACCCCTAAACCTCTAAAGTCTAAATCCCCTGATCCCTAAACCCCTAAACCCTACACTCTATAAACCCAATGTTATGATGACACTCTAGACTTTTGAGCTTGTTTCGGAGGTACTCTCAAAGTCGGCACTACGAGTGTTATTAGCTTGTATAAGTTCTCACTATCACTGTCCCGACTATCTTCTCAACATGAGAACTCTGGTAAGTCAAGAACCCCAAATATAGACCGGGAGCAGTAGGATCCCAAGTATAAACACCCCCAAGCCAGGTGCTGCGACGTAAGGAAGCCACTATTTCAGTATCGCCACCATGCAACCCAAACCTCGGAGGGTTGTATATGAGTTTTACCAAGGGCCCCTGCTATATCTACGAACACAAGAGGCCTTCACCTCTAAATGCTATAAATCCGCAGTGCGAAGGCCCATCTACGAGAAGCGGCTGGGTATTGCCCGGCGGTTCTGCGTTTACTTCTGGGATCCATCGCTGACGAATCTCGGACGGTCGAGTTCAGGGAATGAAGGGGGTTAGGGGGTTGCCAAACAGTGGTTCTTGAGGGCGTGCATAAAAGGTACTGCAGGTTAGGGTACTGGCTTATTCTATGGTTTCATATGGTCTTGCCGTGTACTACTCGAGTAACTCTGCTCTCACCACGTCGTAGACTCTGACTGCAAAAAGCAATGGTGAGCAGCAAGCTTATTCAAGCCACCACAGAAGTAGAAAACCAGTGGAACTCAAGCAGTGCATTTGCTAGGCAGGACTGCTGCAGCTGCAAGTACACCGTTGACAAGCAATCGTTGCTGTGATTTTGCAGTGTCTGAAATACTCAATGCCGCAATCCCCAACACCCTCAATCCCGAAGGCACAAGAATCCAAAGCCCCAAACAACTACCCCAAACCCCTGAAGCTGCGAAACCACAACCCTTACACCCTTGAGCAGCGTTAACTAAGCCTGGGGCCAACAGTTCGTAGAGAACCTGAGGTTGGTTTTCCGATACTCCTGATACTCGTCCTCTGAGTGAGAAAGGTTGGGTTTTGTCGGCTGTAGGAGCACCTTCGGTGCCCACCAGCCTTGACTGAAAGAATTACGGCTTGACAGCCCCGAAGCTCCTCTACGACCAAGTAAGCCTCGAACCAAGCAGCCCCAAACCCTAAACCCTAAACCCCTAAACCCCTAAACCCCTAAACCCAAACCCCCCAAACCCTAAACCCCCAAACCCTAAACACTAAACCCCCAAACCCTAAAGATCCCTAAAGCCAAAAAGCCTAGAAACCCAAGGAAGGACGAGCAGGCAAGCGCCTGGGAGCGAGGTTGGTACTTGGGATCGGAAATCGGAGACTTGGCTCGCCAACTACGTTGAAGCTTTACCTATAGTCTCCATTGTAGTTCCTTTTTTTGGTTTAACCAAATATATAATAAGGATCCTATAAGGTACCCCCAACAAGGAACTACAATGGAGACTATAGGTAGAGTGCTAGGACTGCTAGGAGTTTAGGTTTAGGGTGCTGAGAGTTTAGGGTTTAGGGTGCCATATAGGAGTTGAGGGTGCTATATAGGAGTTTAGGGTTACTAGGAGTTTCAGGTTGAGGGCGCTGAGGAGTTTAGCCTTACGCCCAACAAGTATACTTCTTGGTGCATTTCGTTTGATTAACAGGATTTCGGCTGCTAGGGAAGGTCGAAAGGTCTCCTCAGACTGAGCCCCTTCCTTCTCTGGGTTCAGGGTTAGTTAAGTGGTGAAGGGCTTCAAACTTAATTGGATGCTGGGCTTCCACAGTGTCGAGTTGTGGGATCATGGAGTCCGGGTTCGTGTTCAGGATTGAGGCAACAATCTAACTGGCTAAAGCCGAAAGAATTGCCAACATATACCAACATGACAACATGATTCCTTAGGGTTCCTGACTATCAATTTGTTAGAATATACCCCAAAACCCTATTCTATTCACTAAGGCCCCCATACTACGCGTGTTTGGATGTCAGGGCTGTCTTCCCAAAGCCCTGAACCCTTTAAAGCTTTGGACCAAGACGGGTTAGAAGTAAGGTAACTACAGCTATGCAACCTCTTATCCCCTTAGTTACGATACTTACTTCCCTACTAGTTCGTCCCCCACGCCCTAAAATGTTAAACGGGCCCGTGAAGAGAAGCACCCTAAGATGGCCAACCAACACCGAAGAGGTTTAATTGAATTAAAGTTTAAAGTGCACACCCCTCCGCGGGAGCAGTGAGACAACTCCCCGCTTCGTCGTTGTTGGGCTGGTTCTCAACGAAGCCATGGTCTGGGCACCGGCACGCCCCAAACCCTGAACCCAGCAGGCTATCATGCCAGCCTAAATATTAAAGCCATATTCGAATCTTGTCGGACCCTGTATAGACCCTATAAAACCCAGCAAGCACCCAACAACAACCTTGTATGAACGGAAATAAGAACTCCAACCGTGCCAAGGTGGAGGGGGCCACACTTTCGCTCGGTGCGTCGTCAAAAGCCCTCCAGGCGAGGAGGACGTCCTTGGACTTGCTGGGGGAGGTAGGGTTTAAGGTTCAGGATTTACGGTTTAGGGTTCAGAGGTTATTGTTTAGGATCTGGAGTCACTTGATTAGAGTTGATTATACATGTTTGTACCTGTATCTGTTCATATGCGTATACATATATGTTTATACTGTTATATTACACATATTAACGTTGTAACAACAACATGTGACAACATAATGCAGGAATGCTATAACGATATTCGATGCCAACATTAAACAAACTATGTTCTACCATGAAATGCAATGGTGCAATATTATACAACTTTATTATATACTGATATTGTTATACAATATAATGCTATGTAATAAGTTCCGCATAATGATATTGTGTTAATTAGTACTATAGTTTAACCGGTATGCGTATGTTCTCCCACCCATCGAAGGGAGGAAAAAGCAAAGGTAGTGCAACGAAAAAGGAAAGAAGGGGAGAGTAAGAGAGGAGAGTTAAGAGGGGAGGATCAATGAAGACAACAGCGGGGAAACGGGCAGGCTCGGAGAACCCCGGGATGGTCCGTGGAGGGCAAAGGGAAGCCAAAGCCACAGAAAAAGAGGTTGCTTTATGCTGCACGCACCCGTTTTTGTGCTTAAGTTGAGGGTTCAGGGTTTAGTGTTGAGAGGGGCGTCGGCCTGGGTCTTAAGGGCCTAGGTAGGGCTCGGCTGTCACAATTTGGGCCGGGCAACACTAGCCTAGTCCTCTGCATCCTCAGCCTGGGAGGAAGCCCTATAAAACACCAGAAGCCCAACTCACCCGGACCCCAAACCCCTGAGCCCAATACCCTGAACCCCAAAACCGTGAGCCAACTATAAACACTGAACCCCAAACCCCAAGCTTTGCATCTTGTGGCCTGTGAGGACGATAATCTCCCTCCTGAGGATGGTTGGGAGACCGCCGTGCTTCAGCGATAATGGGGGGCGGGGGGGTTGTCTGAAATCTACGGGACAGTTGCCTTTTTTGTTTGGTGGCCGGGAGAGCGGGAAGGAGGAGAAGGATTTCGATAGCGGCTGGCTGTGTACTCCATAAAAAGGTGTCTAGGGTTGTGTAGGGTTGGTTATTAAGAATTTTCTGAAGGGGGGGTTGTCACAACTAGGAGCGCTCCCCTGTTTTCTGAATCTCCCATATATGGGTGCTTGTCAAAATTATGGTCCCTTCTTGGGAACCCTAAATACTAGGTGCCGTATTATAATAAGGACCCAAAAAGGGACCCTAAGCCACCCGTATAGTCTAGAACAGTGCATTTGGATACGCGCTTCGGTCGTTGGGACGTTTTAGGGTGTAACTTTGCATGGAAGCACGACATTTTACTCCAAGCACGAATAGATCACCACGGTTGCCTGTAGGTCCCAAAAGTAAAAGACAGGGGATTTCCACATCCCAACTCGCACCAGACGGAGGGACTGAACCCTGTGCTGTTTAGTGTGCGATCGTGATCCTGGCTGCTGTGCGCATCATCGAAGCGCTTACTTCAGTGGGCCCTCTGTTCCTTTTTGGAGTCTTAGGTTAAACTACCAATGCCAAAAACTCTTCAGCGAGCCCTTTTTCTTCCTAGGGTACGGCGGGGGGTCCATGTTTACGAAATGTGGCACTGTTCTGACGGGAGTTAAACGTCGCTGAGCGTGTAAGGGTTTTCAATGTCTACTTTCCGAGAAGCCCCGTGCCCTCTGGGAGATAGAAATGTTCAATATAGGGGCCTTAGTGTTGTGACCGGCGGTCCTTGCTGAGTGACTAGGACCGCCAAATAATTAAAATTGCAAAAAAATGCTTCAAAAATGCAAAACCAAATTGTCCTGGTTAAAAAAATGCTCCCAAAATGCTCCGAAAATGCATTTTGAAAATGTTCAATATTTGCAAACCCGCATTTTGTTGGCATTTAAATGAGTAAAAAAGCATTAAAAATGCTTTGAAAAATGTTAAAAAAAATGCTTACAAAAATGCTTCAAAAATGTCTTTGAAACTATTATGACTTTGTCAAGTGGCTATATACCAATTATGTAGTAGTTGCTACCACTGTGTGTTAGACACACTAGAAGCACTAAAAGCGGGCTAATTTATTTGACCGACGTACCCATGTTGCGGCAATTCACCTGCATTGGAACTACAGAAAGTTGGCACTCTGGGCTTGCAACCAAATCTTGACTTCTTAGCCGGGCATCACTGGGTCAACACACGTTCCACAATAGGTTCGATGCTGATCTCGCTATTGAGCACATGTTCGATTTATCCAGTTGTTTGGGTGAAACTTACATGACTAAATTCTGCCCGGTCATTTCAATCATTTTGTATTTCCCCCCCCCCTGCTGGCCCGAAACCGAAAGCAATAGGTTCGATCCCCGATTTACCTGGTCAAACCCAAGCCTTAATCCTTAGCAAGCCTTAGCACCTTAGCGGCTGTAAAACGAACTGTGTGTGTGTATATATATATATAGATGCAGAATACTTCCATGGTTCGGACGTGCATAGGCTTTTTTAGATCCGTCCGGTTCGGACGTGCATAGGCTTCTTTGGATCCGTCCGGTTCGGACGTGCATAGGCTTTTGTAGATCCGTCCGGTTCGGACGTGCATAGGCTTCTTTAGATCCGTCCGGTTCGGACGTGCTATTTGCCAAGTTGAAATTTGAAAATATGCACGTTTCATGCGGTGGGCTGGTGACTGGTGGCACTGCTCCAAAACTTAATGTCGAAAATACCGAGCGCCAGAAGATTCGGACCATGTATTTTCTCATGGCCTTACATTTTTCGGAAAGCCTTCTGTGGTCGGTCTTACTTTCAATTTCTTGCAGCTTTTGCAAACTTGCAAAAAAAGAGAACATTCGAACGACCTGTGCATACATTAACAATCATTAGCATCATTAAACATTCATATTTGCCCCAGTGTTGGCTGTCCAGAAACACGAAATCCTGACTCTTCGTATTGTTGGCCAATGAAGATTTTTGCTTCACAGGTTTATACAAAATACAATGTTCGTATCCTCGTGTTTAGATTTTTAGATCTTGTTCTGCCTTTGGAAGCACGCAACTTGCGCACGGCCGTTTCTTTGACCCCTTGGAAACCCACAGCTTTGAGTCCTCGGATTACAATCTAAAGTTTGAAACATCGAGTAAAGCAAATTGCTCACTAGTTCTTAGAGCACAGAATGGGGGAGGGGATCTCGTATTAGAGTCCCCAAGCAAGGCCTTCATCCCAACCCCAACTGATCCTGGCTAGGTCCTCGCCCCTGTCCCTAGGCCGAGCTACTCCTCGCAATTTTGGTTTCAGGAAGTGTCACCACGCAACCAAGCTTTCAAGTTTGGTTACCCAGTTTGCTCCCTTCCCAACTCGTAGGGCCGTAGGTTGGCTTCAGGCCAATGTCAGCACAAAGCAAAGACTGTACCCCAATTCTAGCTGCTAGCTGTCCTGGCTGTCCTTAGCCCCGTAATCCCACCCCTAGCACCCAGCAGGGGCCCTTGCAGCCTCGCAGGTCAGGTCCTAGCTGTCCTAGCTCACTTGCTTGGTTTCAGGATGCACGTCAGTGCACAACGAGGTTTTGCCCTGCTCATTTCGCTGACACGAGCAGGAAATCCAGCATAACAACATGTCAACACGAGCTTTTTTCAATCCTTGCTAATAAGCTTGATGTGAAAAACGTTGTCCATGATGATTATGATGACATTTTCCTGGAGCCAAGCCAGCCTTTTGACGCACAGGCGTTTTCCTGGGCCCAACGTAATGAACTAATGACATGATTTTGGAACACCGTGAGTTTATGTGACCAACCGATCTCATCATTGCAATTGTTTGCTCAATTCTTCAGCGCGCTCGCTGACCTTTCCAGCAGCTCAGAACTCCAGTGCGCAGACATGTTCTAGAATCTAGATCTGCAAGAATACAAGTTTCTAGATTCTAGATTCTAGATGGGCTTCATCAAAGATGTCAACCATGAAGCTTGCAGACGTCGGCAGCACACACACAAGCACGGTATGGTAACACATGTGCTAGCTATCACGTAAAGTGAAGTGTGAGGCTAAGGCACCTCGAGGATCCAAGGTGTTCAGTGTTGTATTCTCTTGTCGTGTTCCCTTCACAATGTAGGTGATGTAACTATAGAATCTATAGAATGTCTGAGATCTAGGACCTACTGTAGCTGTTGGAATTCAGAGGTAGGGCCTGAAACAATCGATATTTGCACAATAGCCACAATTCATGGCTCCCAAGCTTCAGCATTGCACAGAGGAAGGGTAACAATCAGACAACCTTACTGCAGGAACAGGAGGTCTAGGATGAAAACCATGTGTTGATAAAGGTTTGCTCTGAAACACTTTCAAAGAGAGAACTACCAATTACTTATAGTTCTAGCTAGGAAACTCTGGCTCCCATCCCGAACCTGTTCCGTTGTAAGGCCGTTTATTGTGTAAGGCATTTGTGAGAGATTATCCACTGTGCACTGGGTTGGCTGCGACCGCCCATAGCTGATAGCTGCGTAGTTGGCTCTGCAGTGCCCCTGGTGGGCATTGCTTCAGCCTCCAGCCATCGTGAGTGTTTTTTTCGTGCTGTGCTTTATCGATGGAAGAAGCCGTTGGTTGGGCTTCGGTGGGGAGTGACACAGTGCTGTCACAGAGAAGTGTAGATTCAATCAGTGATCATGCAAATGCCCTGCATGACACGACGGCTTCAGAGTCAGAGCATGAATATCAAGATACTTTTTGCCGCGAGGGCAATCAGGCTTGGTGGGCCAAGGCGGTGCAAGAAGCCACAAAAGAGATGGAGGGCTCGAAGCGTGTCCCGACACAGCTTCGTACTCTGCTGATGGTCAGCGGCTGCACGGGTTGCTTCACGGAAGGCATGGCGCTGAAGGACGATGGTCTTATGGCTTTTTATGGCCGGTCATGTTGCTTTCATTATGCTTGAAGTTTTTTTTGTGACTCTGTGACAATCTGTACCGTACTCTAGTGAAATGTTTGTAGTGATACACTGTAGCGCAGTGATTGTCACAAAGCAACTGATTAATAAATTCTCTGATTGTGTATTTTGTGGTTGATGACAGGCCCCATGTTACTGCGAGGTCTATGGTGTGGGATACAGAAGCGAGGGCAGAAACTTTGTGATCACAAATCTTGCCATGACTTGAAGCTAGGTTTTTGTTTAAGTTGTGAGTGAGCAAAGATTTTGCCAGTCCTTTGAGCTACTTTTAAGGCCTTTGTGACCAAATATTTCGCCAGCCCTTGAGCCTTGGAGCTAGTTCTGAAGCTTCTTAACCATTAATGTTGCCAGGCCTTGAATCCTTGGAGCAGTTCTTAGCAGCCACACACAGTCACGTAGTTCGCAGTTAGCAAATTTAATGTCCCTGTACATGGGGTTGTGGCTAAGCAGCTATGTTGGTCAGGGCAACGGTGTCTTTAAAGTATTGCTCTATAGAGCGTCGTTTTGTTATTGAGTTTCTTGTTTTCAGCCCTGCAATACCTGCTCCCGGGACTTGCGCTCTTGCGCTTATTGCCATTCCTGTTGCTAATCTGCTTATTCAGAGTGTTCCAAAACAAGGGCCCCCCCAACCAAGCGCAGTCGAGTGAATGAACCGTTGACCGCCATCGAATGTCACGATGACATAGTGATTCCCACTGGTCATGTCATTTGTGAAGCTGAGATGACACTAACAGGAGTCTCAACACCAAACAGGGACGGTAGTAAGGCAGTAGCTCGTGAAGCCAGGTTTTAGATTTGTTTTGTCCCAGGAGCTTGGCCTTTCCTTCCGCTGCATCAGTGCGAGCGAGCCGGAGTCGCAGGCACGAGAGTTCATGAACAGCAACTTTTCTGCAAGGGAGCTGCCGTCCCATGTGTTCAAGACACTTGCCGAGCAAACACAAGCAGCTGATGAGCCTCGCCCCTGTACGACACATGATACGCATTGCTGCACTGCTGGCCTTTTGCCACAGCTGGCAGTGCTTGGCACGCCGTGCCATCCGTTTTCCAAGATGCGCATGAAGCGCTTCATTGACGGAGCCGCAGCCCATCGCAGTTATGAGACGACTTTTGGGGACATGAAAGACTTTTTGACTCGGTTCAATCCTGGGACTTGCGTGATGGAGCAAGTCGAAGGGTTTGATTCCCCAATGCGGACAGGGTCCCCCGAAAGCCCTCTGGACGGGTTTCTTGGCCGCTGAAGCTTCAGGTGGTTTAGAGCTTAGAAGTCGTCAGGGGTATATGTCATAGTCATAGACTCATAGACCCCAAAGTACATCATGTAGTTGTGGCCTAGGGCCTAGACTCTTGTCAATACCTTACCCGTCTTAGCAGAATTTGCGCAACTGTGTGACTCTGTGAGATGTGTGTCTTTGGCGTGTGTGTTACTGTACTGTAGTGGGTGGCGATGGTGACGGCAGAACCAGTAGAAGTCCAGGCTCCAGGGTGTTGTTTCCGCGCTTTGTCGTGTGGGCCGGGAGTAGCTGAGTAGCTTCATTCTGCTATCAACCCTTACTGTCCCGGGCCTAAAAGATGTCAGGACAGTCCGGTGACCTGTGAGAATAGCTTTGCCGAAGATGTTGCCAGAATGCTGTGTCAACATGCTTATGGCTTATGATTTCATATCCTATGGTCCTGTGAATCATATAAAGTCTAAACCTAATTAGAATTTACTTGTAGAGTGTAGAGGCCATATAGACTCTAGACTATCTTCGCTCTGGACTATCTTCGGTCCAGGCTTGTGCATATGATCATGGCCGAGTGCGACTTCCCTGTGGCTGGATACCACATTCTTGTCCACAAGCTCAATGCCGACACATGGATGCCAATAAGCCGCCCAAGGCCAGTTTTTGGGTCAGGTTATTCCTTCTCGCTCTTGCACAGCAGTCGTTACAGTGAGGGCTCTGCGGGTTATTGTATGCCAGCTACGAACGGCTAGCTACTAGCTGTTAGCCGCAAGTCCCTACTTACTAGGTCGCCGTTGGCTTGCGTGCTTGAAGTAGACGTGCATCTTCATGGAACAGTCCATTCACTTATGTGTCGGTCCAGTGGTAAATTTGGTAAACTGTGGGATCAGCTTTACAATTTTTCACTTTCTTCAGGTTCTCGGTTCAGGGATTCCGATATCAATTTCAGGCCAGGTGTTAGGTCAGGCCACACATACTTGGGCTCTGGTAACTGTGGCGCAACTGGCCGTGTTGGTGGTTGCTCGGAAGCTGATGGGGCAATGGCCTGAATTGTTCCGTCTGTCATGGCTCTTCAGGTGCTGTGGTTTTGGGTAGAACAAAGAATATGTTTGTCATGAGGCTGGTGGGCTTCGTTTGATGCCATGGTTCTCTGGACATGGTTTTGTAGAATGGGGGTGATCCCGTTTGTTGATTTTGTTGTAGATGATGTGACACGCTCATTGCCGCTAGGCCACTAGGACCAGGACTTGGACTAGGGCGTATCACTAGGGGTAGGAACGGACAGGCTACGGCGGCTAGGGCTAGGACAGGAGCTACAGCAGCTACAGTGCTACAGCTACAAGCTACTCTGTTATGCTAGGTTAGGCTACCAGATCGATAGGGGCCGGCAAAGATGCTGGGCCTTCACCTTCGATGATTTCAATGGTGCGCGTGGCATGGATGATGAGGGTTGGGGGGCAGCTGCGCAAGGAGTTGCCTTTTCAGAGCCGCCTCCTGGTGCCATAGGTGTTCCTGCAAGGCCAGACAAAAGAGGAAGACCACTGGGCTCGATTGGCAGCAGGTGGCTAAGACACATCTGGAGGCGTGATGGTGATCGCTCATGCTTGGTTGCAAGGCCAATTTCCCGTGAGAGACTGGAGACAGCGGAAACTCTGGAACGCCGGGTTCAATCATGTGTTCAGAGCAGCACATTGGCCCTTTTGGCCAGAGGTGGCCCGATGCAATGGTTCCAAAGAGGCTTCGATGCAGCCCAAAGTTCTCTGCTTCAGTTTCTGAGGTCATGCTGGTGCAAGAATGAGATGAGTGAGGGTTTCAGTGAAACACCAAATCGAGCGACTGCTGCATCCATGACATTGGGTGCTTCCAGGCCCGTGGCATCCACGACAATGTCCTTCAATTTGGCAGCTGCTCAGGACTTTGAAGGATCCGAGCGGACGTTCGTTCGTGACAAGCAGCGCCTGAGCATGATGAACCTTCATTTTGCATCCATGTCTTGGCGTGTGATCCTGCAAGCTTTCCAGCAGCAGATCGACGACAAGAGTCTGGTACCCGTTTGCATTCTGAAAAGTAGGCGTTATGATGAGACACCCACCAAGTTGAGGCTCCCGAGCAAACTTCCAGAAGACCGTCGCAAAGTTCTCGGCAAACCCGCTGGTGCAGTTACCGCCAAGGTGGTCCAAACAAAGATGGAAATTGCATTCCTCATGAAGGGTGGAAGTTTCAACAAGAATGAGGCTCTGAAGGGCAAGTATATCTTGTTCAGATCTGTTGTTCCTTGTCCTTTACAGCTGGTGGATTCGTGCACGATTGCAAACATGGGGTGGTTGCAAGAAGAGCAAGAGGCCCGGGTGCCCGGGCTGCTACACTTCAGTCGCCAATTTCCTCTGAAGTTTTCGCTCCCTGCCACGGACAGGCATTTCTCCAACAAGGGAGCTGAAAAGGCACTGAACAACTCTGACAACACGTGGCTTATGTACCATTTCCTATGTGACACTCACAAATCTGCCCAAATCCAGAAAGCAGAGTTCGATTTACTCTCGGGGAACGTATCGGCCATGCTGATGTTTGCGATCGCAACAAAGCAAGGGAACAGCCTCAACGAAATGAAGAACATCTTGAAGGATCTTATCGAGGATCGTTTGCTCATCCAGGTGGGGACACCTCCGGCAGAGTACACTGAACATCGCAGGGCCGTGCATGACCTTTTCTTGGCACCTGGGCATTCCGCCGTGCCCGAGAGTCGGCGAGGCAGCAGTGCTTCCGAAAACATTTTGCGGCGCCGCTTGATTCTGGAACATCTTTGTAATGGCAACTTGCAACGGTCGGATAAAATTGAGTTTTGGGTGCCAACTGCTGATTTTGCTACCCAAGACCAAGTCGTTCATGTTCTTCAGGAATGGCTCGTACCAGCACTACTCCCCGGGCCTTGCCCAGACTTCCCAAGATCACGCTGGACAGGAGCGGATTTGGCTCTCGACTTTTTTGGTGTACTTCAATCACACCATGCCCTTCTCCGGCCTTTGACCCAAATATGGACACAGGGCCACACCCATGTTGATCCACAGTTGGCAACAAGCAGTTCCTCTCGCACAGGCTTGGACATTGAGGGCTGGTCTGCCGTGAGCAACTTGCAAAATGCTGCCGATGCTGATCGCGGTGATGTGGTTCTGCAGCATCCGGTGCCTGAGCGAACTGTGCAATCCAATGCTTCGACGGCGCAGCTGGCAGATCCCGAGTTACCTGCATGGTTTCAGTCTGCGGAAGACTTGGCCGTGGATCTGCAAGACCACGTGCAAGCCGAGACTGGGGATGTGAACTGGGCTTCATTCAATGCGGCTCTGAAAGCAAAGCTGGCCAAATGGTGCGAGCATTCATCTGTGCAGCATGTGTTTGTGGTGATGCGTGCAGCCATGAAAGCACCATTAAAGCTCCTTTCAGATGTTCTGACTTTTGCTGGCTCTAGTTGGGAGCAGCAGCAGGCAGCGTTGAAGGCTAAGACCGGAAAACGAAGTTATCGTGTTCTGAAGGCTGCTGATGGTTCTCTGGAGAGGAGCTTCCTGACCCTCCTGCGTGAAGGGTTCCATGGCCAGCTACAGAGTTTGCCCTCCAGCGCATGTCTTCGTGTTACCCGAGTCTTGCTCTTCCGCATGCTCGCTCGCGCGGGTGCTGCTGCTCGTGATTTGATACTTGTTGTTGCTTATTCGTCCCTTGCTCCTTTAACCGTAGGTCCCATCTCCTATGTTAGGGCCTAGCTAGCCTTAGCCTTGGCCGCAGAAGCCTTAGCCTTAGCCCCAAGACCCAAAGCAGTGTCATAGTCATAGTCCGTTCTACTGACCCTGATAATGAGATATTGCTGTATTGTACATCTTTAAGGGGCATCGTATCCCGAAGCAAAGGTGCGGCTGGCGAGCAACTGATGTTTGCGGAACACAGAGCATTTCCGTATAAACTGTTCACAGCCCTGGAGCAGAACATGCAGAACATCGAGGCCTTCCCAGAGCAGCCTTGCATGATGGATCGGCTATCATTCGAAATCAAGAAGAAATTTCCAGATCTCCGAACAGCAGAGGCTCAGGCTTGCCTCCACAGCCTAGCCTCAATCATCTGGACGGATATTTCTTGTGTCGAAGCGACGCATGCAAGCACCCGCAGGATCACGACAGTCAGATCAGTGCAGGTCTCTGCTGTGTCTTTTGAGCAAGTTAACAGCGAGCACATGTCACGAGAGTTGTCCACGCTGCGTGAAGCCGTGCGTGAGCACACAGGAGCACAGGCCCCAAGGACGAGGACCCAGAAACGACATCAAGGCCGTGCTACAAGAAAGAAGCGAAGACCAGTGGGCAAGCTTCGCAAATACAAGCGAGGAGGTGGTGCTTACCGTGCTTACATGAGTATTCACGGTCGCGGAAACCGCCTGGGGCCATCCATGTCAAGACTCACCCAGAACTACCACGAGGCCAAACGTGATCCAGAGCGCTTCGCTCGATATGTGGATGCTGGTAAGGCTGGGACTGTTGCTGCTCGGGCAGGCTATAAAGCTTTTGGAGAATGTGCGAAACGACGGAACAGAAGGCAAGGACCCGGGCAGTCGTCAGAACTGCCTGCTGTGCAGAACCTGCGATCAGAACTGAAGGTTTTGAGGGACAAGTGCGATGAGGAACTTGTGGTGCATCAGGAAGAAAGTCTGGCCGAAGTGAATGCTTTATCCACAAGCAGGGGTGAAGCATTTTTTCAGCAGCTCGCAGAGGTGTTGCCGGACTTGCCTTCTGACATGGTTGCGACGGCTTTGGCTGGGCAGGGTGTTGCCAGTGTGCAAGTGCAAGCTGCCACTGACTTACTGACACAGGCCTCGTGTCTCCAAGCAAGTTGTGTTGGGATGATGGTTTTTTGTTTGGACATGACATCGGTACCCTCTGCTAGCTAGCTAGCTGCTAGCTAATAATTACTAGCTACTAGCCACTGTATAGCTTCTGTTGATTTACACTGCTTGCAATACATCATCCGCAGTCTTTTGAGTTTAGGGCCTCCTACGCATCAGGCGTATCAAGGTCTTCAGCTCAGCCAGCACCTACTGCTCGTGGTCCTGGTGCTTTACAATCAGTTTGCCACCTATCATCTCTTGCTAGGGCCGCTAGGGCAGTCGTTTGTTGGCAGAATCATGTCTTTGAGGCTTGGCGGTTTTTGAATCACACGGCACAGGCCCGGGGTCTAGAAGTCTAGAGTCTACAGGTCCCGGTCGGGTTAGAAGCTCATGAGGCGCTGAGATTCAGGTGCAAGTCGTAGCAAGGGAATCCCATTGTCAGGTTTGATGCTCATTAGTCATTGGTCCAAGTCACTAATCATTCCTGGGTGCATGGGCATGCCAGCAACTTTCATGACTTTACTAGACTTATTAGACTGTTTTTATCGAAATTTCTATTCTATTCCTGTCATCAACAGGGCCAGGCTCTAAGCGTGACGTCTATAGAGTCTATAGTCTATACTTGGAGTTCAGGTCTGCACGTCGACGGTTCAGGGCTCCCTGCACAGGTACCTGGCAGCTGCAGGGAGGGTTTAAAGAAAGGTTTAGGCTGAAGGGTAGTGGGTTGGGTATCAGCTAGCACCATAAACGTTTCTATGATGTTGTTGCGGCTGAACCTTGTCTCACGCAGGCTGACAATTGGAACAGTCTGCTTGACGACAATGTGCGGTTTGCAGGGCAGTTCAGTTCAGGCTTGTGGTCGCACACGTGTTGATTACTAGGCCTACTCGGCGTACAATGTACAAGCCCTGCAGTCCTGCAGCTCATGTGTGTTTTGCTGTGTCTGAGGCTGTGTGGCCATTGTTGGAGCAGGATTCCAAGTCGGGTCTCAAGACTCAGCTTGAAGAGGGCTGGCTGGAGGCCAATGTGCTGCATGAACATGCGCAAGCTCCTGATCTCACAGCACCTTTGTTGCATGGGTTCCAAGAGCACGAGTGTCGCAGGCTGGGTTTGTGCCTTTGCAAGCCCGGCCCTGATGCAGATGCATATTTCTTGCACAAAAAGATTGTCATGTTGTACAAGAACTTCTTTGTTGTCAAACGGCAGAAACGAGAGACAGGCCAGGCCCCACAAGATCAGGCCACAAAGAGCAAGCCGAAGGCAAAGAAGACTTCCAGCCGACTGCTTTTGGAAAGTGGATTTCTCGTTTTGAGCTTGCGCCGCAGTGCACCCACCCCTGAGGAGCAACAGCAGCCTGCAGAAGCACTGGAGAAGTCCTTGCGTGCCATAGGATGGTCGGAGACTGCGATGGCGCAGACAGTGCCAACTGTGATGAGCCGTGGACCTAGCCAAAGGGCCTCCGTGGAGGCAAATGCTTTTGCAGAAGGCCCTTTCTTCTTCCACATCGGCTTTTGCAACTACACGACTTACGATTTCTCAGTGTTGCCTCTGACACCTGGTGATACACATGAGGAAGCTGGCCGGAATTTGCGGGACCTCCATGTCCCACAGACCCCGCTTTTTACGCGGGCCCCCAATGCCTTCAGGACATGCATAGACTTCGATGCAAAGTGGACAGCTGGATGGCATGTGATCTTTTCGGATGATGCCCCACAGACAGTTTTGGACACTGTTGCAAACAAGGTTGAAGTGGAAGAGCAGTCGATCTTGCCGGAGGTTGAGGTGTGGAAGGCAGGGAAGTGGCCTACTTCTAGATTTTAGTTGCTGGTTACTGACTATTAGTTACTACTCACTAGTCACTAGTCACTAGTTAGCCACTCTAGGCTCTAGTGACTCCTCTAGTGTGTGTCTAATGACTCCAATGTTCTAGGGAGAATAACGGCTTACAGTGTAATGTTAAGTATGAGTCAAAGCATCATGGTGCTGTGCCATGCACATACGTTTCGAAGATGAAGTTGTGTGAGCAGCAAACATTCAAACCCAGAACACATTCGCAGCACTATCATGAGCAAATGTTTTTAGCACCATACTGTGCAATACTGGCTATCACTTCCTAGCTACTGTACCTATTGGTATTAGTGATTAGTGTAGTGCCCATTGTTATCGCGCTACTGATACTTCCTACTACTGTTGATACTTCCAACTACTGTATGGTAATTCCGATTACAGGTGGCTGGCAATTGCCAGCTGCTGTCAGGTAGTACTTTCTAGTTTGCCATGCGCAAGCCACTAGTCACTAGTCACGAGGCACGAGGGGGTGTGCAATTGTTATTGACTGCTATTGGTTTTCGAGTTCTGAGTGAAGGTTTCTTTGCAATTGTCACGGGTCTGAGATTTCCGTTTCATTGCAATTGTTACAAGTTCTAGAGTCTTCGATTCCCGAGGAAGGTTTCATTGCCATTGCTGCTGGTCTCAGCTTTCTGATGAAGGGCTTCGTTGTAGTTGCTACCGGTTTTAGATTGTTGAGGAAGCTTTCATTGCAATTGCTACTTGCCTTAGTTACTATTTCGAGGAAAGGTTTCATTTTAATCATTGCAGGCCTCAGATTTTTGAGGAAGGTTTCGTTGCAGTTGCCACTCGGTTTGGATTGTCGTGTGGCGGTGTTGATTTTCGGTGTGCTGCTGGGTCCTGGGTGTAGCCCTTCTTTGTAGTGCTATGATGTTAGGGCCGACTAGGACCTAGGAATTATGAGCCGTGTTGGCTTTTCTGGCTTGCAAGGAGTCTGAGTTTTTGAACGATCGACTTGGAAGATGAGGGTCATCAAATAGAACAGCAATCTAGCAGTACCCGGAACCCGTTGTTTATTGGATTCGATCGACAAATGAGTGAGGACTCGGTCCATCAGAGTCCTTGCTTAAACCACTTAAACCCATTATTTTTTTTGGCAGTTGTTTCTTGTGGTTTGCCCTGTGAGGGATCTGCAGAAGAGCAAAGGCGCCGAGACTTGGAGGCGTCACGAAAAAAACGGACCAGAAGCTCGGGAGCAGCATCGCAGCACCGGAGCCGCCAGC
This sequence comes from Symbiodinium sp. clade A Y106, assembly GCA_003297005.1. Taxonomy (NCBI): domain Eukaryota; class Dinophyceae; order Suessiales; family Symbiodiniaceae; genus Symbiodinium; species Symbiodinium sp. clade A. The sequence continues at coordinate 132,664 of BGNK01000933.1, forward strand.
CTGCTCCGAAAAGGAGGCGCCGTGTGAAAGGTTCTGGTGACGATGGTGCTGGCCCTCAAGAAACTGAGCCAGAAGCTGCAGCTGTCACAGATGGTGGTGAGCAGCCCGATGTCGAGCGGGAGCCTTGGCATGCCGAGGACGCCAGTGACAGTGGGGCCAATGTTGAGAATGATCGCCACTCGAATACAGACAGTGATCATTCGGAAGCTTTGGAGATGGCACTGGAACAGCTAGCTCAGGAATTACCAGCTGATGCAGCTCCACCAGATTCCGAGCAGGCTGCTCCAGCACGCCCGGGGAAATCCATCGACGAACGCAGACAGGCTCTCTTGAGCAGGTTGGAAGCGAGAGCTGCAGAAACTGCAGCCCCAGATTCTGTTGCTGAGGATGTGGCTGCTGTGGCCACATCCCGTGCTGGCAGAAAGAAGACTGGCACCGAAATCATTGTTCCCGTCGAGCATTATGGAGAACTGCACTACTACCCACTGAATAACAGCTGCACAGCCATATGCAGATGCAAACGACATGGCAATGATTGCAAAAAGAGCAGAACCTTCAATGAGTTGAAGAGACCTCCTCGCAGCAGTGGGAGCCGTGATCGTGAAAGTGTTCGCGAAGCACAAGGGCGACCCATTGGCCTGCTGGTTCACTGGCTGATGTGTCAAGACAGTCACCCGAACAGACAAGCGCATTGTGACACAGCCCTTCCCCTCCTTTTCAGCTTGGACGAGCGCCGGAAAGCTCGAGCATTCTTCAGTACCATGCCAAAAGCGGAAGAAATACTTCGACGTGAGCGTGCGCAGAATCCTGGGGAAGCCGAGGAGCCTGATTTCATTTATTGAGCTGGCTCCAACCTCCGCCCGCTTCAAGAAGGCATCCACTGAGAATGCTTGCAGATTGGACACAATGCCGGCTGAACTCAAAAGTGGTGCCAATTCCAGTTTGGGGTGGAATGTTGAGTTATAGAACCAGCTAGCCGGCAGGTAGCTAGCAGCCAGCAGCAGTTTGAATAAAAATTGCTGCTAAGCCGGGCCCCACACTTCAGACTGCTAGATCAGAAGAACCTTCTAGCCTCTGATCACAGAAGCCTAGGCAGTCTGGATTAGCGCTCATCCCAAAGTCCATGGTGTTCTTGTTCCGGAGTATGGTATGGAGACCTCTTCCTGGTTTCAGAAATACAAAGAACTAAAGATTGTCGTTCGGAGTTCAGAGGTGTTCAGAACCAAGGCCAGGCCGTTTCATGGCGCAGACTGTAGCTTGCAGCCTTCCCCACACGCTTTTTTAAATGTAGATTGTAAAATGCAGATTCGATCTTCAGATGGGTCTTGCTTTTGATTTGTGGACTTTCGGTTTCCTGGAGACTTGGCCCCAATGCCTAGAATCGGATACTCGGATAGACGTGCACCTGTCCCATCTAGTGACGAGACTAGTCTATAGAATATGGAGGCTCATTGGCTTCACAGGAAGTAATACTGTGATCTTGATGGTTTCGGAGGTTTCGTGGTATCGAAATATGGGGGTACTCGGCCCCAGGCCTCACCCGCCTTACTCACACTTTCATTTTTGGGAACCATAAACACCATCTGACAAGTCTAGAGGATATTCCCGAAATCACTGCTTTGCGTAATGAGACTCTTTCTTGAACAGGCTCTACATCAGTCTGCTTCGCCACGATCTCTACACAGACGATGACTGTCAGAAGTTTGAGGCGGTGTTGAAGGCCTGTGGAGCTAGGGCAGTTAGGACAGTTAGGAGTGTTGTGAAGCAATCTTGATTCAGTTCTTGTTTGGGCGGAAGTATGTTCGTAAGCTCATCCAGCCACGGATTCATGCGTGTGTGAAAGCCATAGGCCATCACGAATTATGCCGAGACGCTGGAGCAACCACGGCTGGAGGATCTGCTCCTCCCTGCTGGCACGGCTGACTCCGCTGCAACTTGCTTGATGCTAGGCGTATGTTCGTATCCTGTCGCGATCTACGCCGACGTGTTAGTGGGAATGATAGGGAACACATGAAAGGTGACAGGTGCTTGACTGCTACTTAATAGCTGCTGGGACTGCTAGGAGTACCTACTCTATTGGCATTGAAGGATCCTCTTTACTCAAGGAGTGAATAGGATGCAATTTTCAATGCATTTCCCAAGCAATTTCTAGAGCATTTTGTGTGCATTTTTCCTTGAATCTTCAGCTTGAAGTTGCAAATTTTGAGCATTTTTTCTGCTGTGAAGGACAATTTCTGGAGCAATTTTTACGCAAATTTGATGCTTTTTTTTGGCAATACATGCACGAAAATTGCTCAAAAATTGCAGTTTCCTTTGAATCACCACATTTCCGCTCGTCTGCAAAACAAAGGCAATTTTGGAGCTTTTTCCACGCAAAAATGCTTCAAAAAAGCAAGAAAGAGGTCCAAACGCACTGTTTCCATTGCAAAGTAATTTTCCGACCAAACCGCAATTTTTTAGCATTTTCCTAGGGAAAATGCAATAAAATTGCTTCAAAAATGCTCCAAAAAATCAAAACCATTGGAAAAATCCTTGGAAAACGAGCAAAATGCAATATTTTAGCATTTTCCTAGGGAAAATGCAATAAAATTGCTCCAAAAATGCTCCAAAAATGCGAAAACATTGCAAAATCCTTGGAAAACGAGCAAAATGCAATATTTTTAATGCAATAAAATTGCTCCAAAAATGCTCCAAAAATGCGAAAACATTGCAAAATCCTTGGAAAACGAGCAAAATGCAATATTTTAGCATTTTCCTAGGGAAAATGCAATAAAATTGCTCCAAAAATGCTCCCAAAATGCAAAAACATTGCAAAATCCTTGGAAAACGAGCAAAATGCATTGTTTTAGCATTTTCCACACAAAAATGCTTCCAAAATGCTTCAAAAATGCGAATCCATTGAAATGCAATTTTGGAGCAATTCCAAGGCATTTTCCAACCATTTTCCTGTCCAAATTTGCATTTGGAAAGGTTCGAAAATGCTCCGAAAATGCAACAAAAAATGCTTGGGAAATGCATCAAAAATTGCCTCTTCCAGATCAATAGGGCCAGATGCTGTTTCTCGGGTGGGGTGGCCTGTCCGTTTATGGTCGTCGGCCTGATTGGATTTCTGAGGTTGTAAATGGCAGTTGCCGTGCAGTCGGTTTTCACACATGCAAACAATTGGAAAGCCAGCACTTCCATCCCATGGCAGCCATAGCAAGCATGATTAGAAGAGGTCCGGAGTGTTTTGTATCTTTCCGAAGCAGGCAGCTACACACTATGCAGAAACCCATTGTGGATTCAGTATGAATTCTTGCTGTGTTGGCAGTAGTCAGTAATCAGCTTTGCCCGGTCATGTGTTGCCACATAGGTATTTAGTTCCAATGCTGAACCCCGGGTTGACGGGATTGGGGCTAGGGCTAGGACTCATGACCTTCGATGCCCTAGCCCAGGCGACAGTCAGCGATTGGGGCCAGCAGTGGAGAAACCAGGTGGGCAAGTGGGAAGAGGAATCCAACATTCCGCCAGGGCTGGCGCTCTGGACTGGTCGGAAGGACTTCCAAGGCATCGGGCTGCCAAGGACAGAGAGGGCTTTGGCACTTGTGGACCTCACATGTGCCCAGAAAGTTAAGGACACTGGGTGTTCTTTGCGTTTGATCAGGGAGCAGGCCTTGATCCGCTTGATGTCAGATTGTGTTCTGGACATTTCTCAGAATCCGGACCGCCGCAAGTTTTCGAAGGCTTCCAAAGACCAGCGCTGTGACAACCTCCTGCCTTGCCTGACAAGCAGCTCACGCCTGTATGCATACGGGCAGGATCGAATGCTATCCGGTCTTGAACACTTTGTGCTGCAAGGGTGGAGTAAGCAGACTTTGGTGGCGCCAGAAGGTGTGACTGAGAACAAGCTTTGCCAGATGGCGGGGCAAGGCATGTTCATGCCAAGCATCGGGTCGATACTTTGGGCTTTGTACTCTGTGAAGCAGTTCCCAGGCTAAGAAGATTCAGAGACAATGGCAGCCTTCAATGACAGCAGGCAGCATCAATGAGCAAGGTCAGGAAAGCGAGGCGACAGAGTTTTGGAGCAGTTGCTGTTTCACAGTTGGTAGCTGCCGGCAGTACAGAGTTGTGCTCATGAGATGTGCTACAGTAACACAAGAAGCAACTTTATCTGTGTGTAGACAGTGTAGAATGTAGAATGTGCAGTATGTAGAATCTGTAGTCTACAGTGTACGACATTGTGGATTGCTGTTCATGTTGTACTGTGCTTATGAGTAAGATTTGGTGTTGTGTAATTCGTCGTTGGCTGGGCATACTCACTAGCTTACTATAGCCGTATATCTAGTAACTAGTCAGTCAGGAATCCAAAGATGTGTGCACAACAGGCCGGCTCGAGCCTCAAGGGGCCTTAATTGCTTGCAAGTTGGGTTCCTTGCTGCTGTAGCGCTGTAGCAGCTAGGACAGGGCCAGCTAGGGCCCAAAACCGTCGAAGTGTTTTTTGGGGCATGGTTCGCATGCTGTTGTGAAAGTGTAGCAGTGACGTCTCTGGTACTGTGGACTGTGGTCGGTGCCACAAGAAACCGAGGCACCGTGGCCAAGGGTAGGCTGCTGTTGTCGTGGTTTTCGGGTAGTCAGGCTTCAGTGTTTGGATAGTCAATACTGACTAGTGGCTAGTGCAGTTTATTAGTGTGGTGAGTGTTACTGTTTTATGAGATGGTCTCAGAGAGTTTGTTGTTTGTTTGATACTTTCAATCGCCTCGGCCATTGCTTCTGTCCGACCTCACGGACATTGCACACCGTACAGTAGATTTTTTGATGCCAATCTCAGTGTTCGACATTGTGAGGAGGTGCGGGTGCCTGTCCTAGTGACCTAGTGACCCTAGTGGCCTTGGGTACAGCTTCAAATTCGATACTGTAGTGCACGAGGCCCACACATTCCTGCAAACATAAGTCATAGGCGTGTCTTCCCAACAGCTATGGCTAGATTAATAGATTCCACTAGGTCACTAGGGCCACTAGGGTCTGGCAGTCAAAATTATTTGGTCATTTAGTCAATTTAGTCTATTTATGTCAATGCCAATCACCTCATTGCCAGTGTAAGCCAGATTCATGGCCAGGAGCCAATGTGACCACAGCCTCTGTGCATGGGCAGAGAAGTTTATAGAACAATGCACACTCACCTAGAGCTTAGAATCCACGTATACCCGCGGGGTCTTGGATATTTGGGCAAGCTGTCCATGACAGGGACTTGGTTGCGCCGGGGACATAGCTCCGGCATGTTCCCGTAGAGTCGGGACTATAGTGACTAGTTACCAGTGGGCTAGAGACTTTGCTCCTCACCAGCATTTGCAGTGATGCTGCAGTGCCTTGTGGGGCTCCGGGAAAATGTGTTGATGCAACGTGTAGCTGCATGTGTGTGAATACCATCACTCGTCAATGACCTTTGCAGTGTTGCTATGCTCGCATTTGCGCTTGTGGTGTTGTGATGGTGTGCCAGCTGCTAGAGTGGCTGCTGGTGTCTGCTGCTGCTGCTGCTAGCTGCTAGTGACTGCTACAATTAGACCAAGATGACGGGCATGTGTCATGCCGTGCCATCAGCTGCCTTTTTGACGATTTTGCTATCCTCCTTGCAGGTTTTGGGATCTGTGCCATTGCAGCCAGTAGACTTTGAAGACTTGAGTCACTTTGCGAGACCGGTGCACGCAGCATGCCGGTCTTGAGTAAGCCTCTCAAGCGGGGAGCCGATGCATCAGAGGCACAGGCAGAGTGCGTAAGTAAGGCATAGTATGATGCCGTCGTTTTCTTTTTCTTTGCAGTTCCTGGGTGCTTTTAACATTTGTCCGGGTAATTACACCTATACGTACAAATATATGATCCTTCTCTTCTGCCTCTCTGTCTTGGTGAATAGGTAGGTCGTTTTGTTGGTTGCTGTCTAGCTGCAATCCAAAGTTTGCAGGCTGTTGCTCGCCGAGTTTCACAGAAGAAGGGTCCGGCCCAGGGCTCCCGTGGTGGAGATGACGATGGGTGGGACGAAGTGTCCACTGTGGCCGAATCGACACGGCCCACGAGCTCCAAGGTGAAGAAAGCAGTTGAAGCGCTGAAGTGCTTGCTCTGTGGCCTCAAGCCGAAGGCATCGGAACTTCTGTTGGCTCGGGATGTGTGTGTGCGTGTGTTATAGTAGCTGCTTCTGTGACCATGATCGATTTTGCGCAGGATTACAAGGTAGGTGTTTTTGGTGAAATTTCGGCAAAGAAGTACCGTCATGCATGAGAAGTGTCTCTTGAGTTGCTGAGTGTATCGGTGGTCAGGATGTCAAGTGGGCCGACAGTGTGGGCAGGCGGCCCGTCGGAAGCTTCTGTTACAAGTGCCTGGACGTCCTCGTGAGCCTTTTTCCGGAGGCAGTCCCCGAGGACATGGCCGCCTTGTGCACGGAGGGTGGAAACGAAGAGATCACGGATGAGGTTAACAAAGCATTGGCGATCTATGACACCATTGAAAAGAGATCTTTCAAGGCATCGTCTAGCGTCGATTCCCTGACTGAACAGGGCCACATGATCTCGTTCGATGTTGCATTTGTGTCCGAGGGCGACATCCTCAGGCATTTCAAAGTCACAGGGAAAGCTTTGAAACTGCCAGAGTGCCAGCTGGATCTCGAGCAATTTGGTCAAAGCCTTCGTGGGTATGTTTTGAGTTTCAAAGACTTGCCGGAAGAGCTCATGCAGACCTGTCACAAGGTGACCGTGTACTCGAAAACGGCCATCCGGGTGGCCGACATCGTCTTGGAGCCGGGAAGAATGTTGTCCAATCAACAGCCTTTGCGGCTCTTCAGCCGCCTCAGTGGGGCTCAAGCCGAACGCAATCCGCCTGGCTTTCGCTGTCACCAGCGACACCAGTTGCCGACTTTCCAACTCCTGCAAGAACGTGCGGCCAAGGTCTTGGAGGCCAGAGTGGGTCTGAGTGGGTCTGAGTGGGTGTGTTAACATATTAAGTTAAGACCCCGGCAAAATGTCGTCGGTATATTTGCCCAGCACAGACTCATCAGCTCAGTGTGGTATAGTATATAGTGTAGAGCATAGGGTCGGTTTCAACTGTGTTGTTTTTTTTTGTGAAAGGTCACAAGTTGGAATTGTGACCCTGGCTGAGGAGACTGAGTATCTGAGTATCTTGCATTCAGTTGTTTGGTCGCCGATGGAGTGTTTGTGCTCGTGGCTTTTCATCATGCAGCCGTGCGACACATACACCATGATCATGAAGGCTTCTCATTGCTCTCGCACTTCATCATTTGGTTGGGAGATTTTTGCCTGAAGCATCTAGAGTCTAGCTGATTTAGCTAGCAGCTGCAACAGAATAAAGCCACGCGCAACAACAGCAGAAACAACTCAACACATCATCCGGGTTGGCTGACGACCATCAGCAGCCAAGTGGCAGTGGCCTCAGCCCACGTGAGGTTGTGGCATCAGGATGGAAGCGGGTGTTCGTTGTGCAATTCGGGTTGTCTTCTTGTGTGCATTATAGGCCGCCCGGCGAGCTCGGCGTCGAGAGCTACGGTTCTGCCTCCAAGGCTGCCCTGTTTGTCCGTTCTGTTTGAAGATTGAGACTTTGGGGATCTTGTGTTTGGTATTTACCGATGTGCAATTGGACTGAACTTCACTATGAAGCGGCAACGCTCCAGGAGGTCTGCAAAAAGGGATTTTCAAACTCCCAAGTGGACTGTTCTAAAGTTGCTAAAGTGTCGGGACCTGTGACAGTCCAGGCTGCATCGTGGAGTGCATCAGACGACCCCAGTGGCATCAAGTGGCAGAGGCCGAGGTGTTGTTTTGTTTGCAACCTTTGGTTAGTCTTCAACCTTGGAAGGATCCGGTGGCATTCCTTCCATCTGCTGTGGCGGTGTCCGTGCAGGACTTCATGTGGACTTCATATTGTTTGCTGAGTGGGAATCACGCACCCAATCATTCTTGAGAGGAGCAGTCCAGCTCATTGAGCACATTGCCATCAGCAGCGCAGGATTTGTTTTGTTCGCTTCTGGGTTTCTTAGTAAGTCTTAGTAACAGTCTTAGTAGTGACAGTAAGCCTTCAACACAGCCGACACGGTTCTTTTGGAGTCACCCTCGCATGACACGAGCACCGGCAGGATCAGCTGGCATCGGCATTAGCGACCACTTGTTCCATGACAGTCATTACAGGTCTCCATCTTAGCTTATTTTCCCGTTGCATTGGGTAGATTGCGGCTAAAGGAGCATGTCGCAGACTTCAGGAGACCTTGACCAATCGGGCTCGCTCGCCACGCCCTTGCAGGATCCATTTCTTAAAAGCAAAGGTTGGAAGGGCGCTATGGTTTAATTAATTGTCAATGTTGCAAGGACCGGATCGCTTGTCGATGACGGGACACAGAGGCGGATGCTGCATTGCAAGATGTCACTTTTGTGTTGTGGGTCGTCACACGCACCGGCTAATCATCTAATCGGCTAGGTGGCCGGGCCTGGCAGCCTGGTGGGTTGGATTCTGGATCCATTTTCAGGACAGCGTTGATTTTTGCTCGCCCCAGCACTTTATTCTGTCCTTGAACCCCGGTGTAGGACTTCGGCGACCAAAGTGGTTCGAGGAACCAAGATGGCTGGAGGACTCCGTCGATTGCTGATCAATGCTTGCTTTCAGCCTTCGAATGGCAGGACCAACCCGAGCAACTGTGCGTGGAGCGTGAGGCTCGTTCGGACTGGCAAGCGTGCTGTAACATGTCGAGTCTAGTCAGTCTTTTGTTTTGTGAGTTGTATTGTAGAGCACCGTAGTAGAGTGTGTAGAGGTTGCTGGAATTCTGATGGTTCTCGAGGTTTCGGGTTTTTGATCACTGAGGCTCGCCCGGGTTTGCTTGATGCGAGACACTAGTCACTAGCCAGTAGTTGCAGGATCAGATTTGATGTTGTTCCCACAACTTAGACACTTAAACTCTTTGAAATTTGGGGTGCCCGGGGTTGTTATCTTCTCAACTTAGGCCTGCCCAGTTCGAACGGCCGACAACTCGAACTCCAGACTCCAGACTCTTTCGTGCTCTAGTGGACTCTAGTGGGAAAGGTGTCAATATTGAAACAAAGACCGGCCGGAAAAGGGTAATACAGTAATGCTTCGTATAGTAAGGCAAAAGGCCGGGGATTCTTCTATGGGTATTTTATCGAAAGCAGTTGGCTATCGAAAACTAGGACCAACAATAATAAGGAAAGAAAAGAATCAGGGATTTAGCCATAGAGAGACTTAAAGCCATCCAACAGGCCCGAACTTCACTCTGCCGGACCTCAGCCTGAAGTCGACCCCAACCAACACACCGTTGCAGGTCGTCGCACGGGCCGTCAGAGGCGAGACACCGGAAAGTGCCCGAAGATGAGGGGAGGGCGGTCCGGGGTGGGATTGGTTCCATGTTTATTTTTGCTTATGGTTGAAGCCAGGGTCGTTCAATTTCGGGACGATGTCTCTTAAAGTCTATTCGTATATAGTCCATTGCGTGTTGGGGAGAAGTGGCTTGCGACTTCAGGCTGAATTTCAAGATTCTAGACCACAAATTGCCGGATGTGGAGTAAACAGATACGCCTCCTGGTTGGGGGATTTCGGGTCTTCGTGGATCGGAGCTCTGCAGTATTTCCTTGGCATGGCTGGTGTGGATTGTTTGAAGAATTGAGTTATTGGGGACCCATCAACAAGTAACTAACTATGCTCACAGGCCACACATTGGCATACATCCTCTAATTTGGAGGCTGTCCTAAGACCTAAGACCGTCCGAACGACTTTGAGGATTTTTTGAAAGCGCGGTAGGCAACTGTAAACTGTCGAGGGGTAAGCAGTTTTGGGACCTCTTGGGCTCCAAACTGAGGCTCTTGGCTCTTCCTGCTTTTCGAATAGTTAAAATTATAATTAGTTAGATTGCCTTTGACCAGTGACCAGTTGACGTCAAACAACCCGAACACCAGCACTACTGCTTCGTGGCAGGACTGCCGGGGCGGATGTCGTGGGACACAAGGGCCGATGCTGGCAGAAAAAATGTTGCTGAGGAAGGGTTTCCAAGGCTGTGCAGTGTAGTTTTGTGTTTGATATAAGCAAGCACGTGCATCGATGTTTCCCGCCACTGTGGCCTGCCCTTCTGCTGGTATTGTAAGGCATTGTAGTGGAACTACCTGATAAAACAGATGATTGGTGTAACTGTGTAACTGGTGGCAACGGCAATAACCTCCTGTTGTGGCCGGCACACAGTTCCGTTTACTCTCGTTGAGGCTGCTGAAGAAGTGGGGCTGTTTGTTGATGTGGAAGACCGATAAGTGACTAAAGTATGAAAACAGCTGTCAACCGATTAAATTACTATACACTGTAAGTGCTCCAGGCTCTCACTTGAGTTTTTGTGTTCCGGTCTCTATTCTTCATGCAGTCGTGATGTATTATAACGTAGCAGTGTAGCACAGGTCCTTTCCGCATACGTGTATTTTCAAGACAGATTAAAGTGTTGAGGGGTGGCGGCTACAAAGGTGCTAGTCTGCTAGTCTGCTAGACTCTATGGCATCTATGGACTGCTGGGCTGGTACTAACTGCTGGTGCTCGTGACTGCTAGCAGTCTATATAGTGACTATAGTGATACTGTAGTGTCGGCCGCCTGCCGACCCCAACCCATCTGACAGAAGCGTGAGACGGAAGATGCCGCCAAGACCAGTGTGGTCGAGCAGGAGGAGGAGGAGATGGAGGAGTACGAGCCGGACGAAGATGAGCCGGCCCCAGCGGAGGAGGCTCCCTCGCTCTTCATCGGCAATGTCCTCGCATCGAAGGGTGTTGTGCCCAAGAAGAAGGCAGCCTCGAAGAAAAAGCCGTCGCCTGTGCCTCCAGCATCAGAGCAGCGTGAGCAGCGTGAACAAAGCCCGGCTGCTTCCGCCAGCCGCAAGAGGTCGGGCCACATCAACAGGCAGGATTCGGCTTCGGCTCTCGACTTGGACCCCGAGATGAGCAAAGTCAATGAAAAGTTGGGCGGAGGAAAGCGGTGCTTGGAGTCCTTGTCGGTCGCCCGGCATTTGGCGGGAGAGAAGCTTGGAGTGCGTGTCCAAGCCGCTGCTTGGCTGAATGCTGATCCGGGGCATATTGCCAGGTAAGCTAACAAATTCTTCTTTAAGTCAACGAGATGGCTGCTGGGCTAATGAGGCTAATGACTGCTGCTGTAGCCGATTAATCTTTTCTGTTATGTATGTAGTTCTTTATTCTCCTCCTAATTTCCAGAACCTGAGCCGGAACAGGGTTCGGTCCATATTACTAAGAAAAAACTTGTTCATGCTTCGGAACCAGATCATTGCTGCTCGTAAATGTTTTTTTGTTGAGCTGATGAGGCGAAGGGCCTCCTGGATTCCTTGAATTCGATGAAGCCACTGCCGAAGGAGGCAGTCCTGTTGGAACACCGCATCATTGCTTGTGAATATGGGTCGCTCCTTGCGAACCATACTCGCACAGCGAACACAGACGTGATCCAGAAAGCAGTCGACTGTATGATGACATTGGACGTCGCCCTTCCGACTTCCATTGCTGCCCAGCTCATCGAGCGACGAGTGGACGAGCACATGCTGAGTGCTGCAAAGGACCCTCGCAAGTTGGACGTGAAGTACTACATCTCCTTGATTGTGGTGAAGCCTGAGTTCATCCAGCCCGAAGTGGACTACCACAAGTTGAACTACAGCACGTTGGTCGATGTGGTGAACAAGAAGGTACTTGCTCAGATGCAAGATGCTGAAGCTGGAGAGGCGGCAAAGATCAAGGAGGCTGCCGATGTGGAGTGGCAGGCAGGTCTTTTTGGGGTTGTTGTGGTAGGGCTAGTAAGTAGGGCATAAGTTGAGCAAGTAGGCCCGTGATCATTTCTGTATGTCCGGGCTTTCTAGTCTTTTCAAGTCTAGAAGCTACAGCTAGTTAGCTAGTTCCCATAGTTGAAGTTTGTTCCTGTCTCAACAAGGGTTTCGAGTTTCGAGTACTAGACTTTGGGTTTCTCGTATAATCATAATCCATTTTCATTGGGGCGATGCGCACACCAATATGACCATTGGCCTTCATGCAGGCCATCGGTGAAAGCTTGCGGGAAGCTTTCCTCGGAGACGGCATGATCGGCCTGCTCCAGGATGCTGCCAAGACTAGCGAGATTCTCATTAGCCTGTTCACGACACTGCTGACAGAGCTCGAGCAGATCATCAAAAGCGAGGGTTTCCAGGTTCTGGACCCTGGAGTGGCGACTTCGTTGCAATCACTGAAGCTTTGCTCTCACTGCTTCTTGGCGCTGCTGCACCCACAGACTGGATATCATGGGAGTACCGCCGGGCATGTTGGTTCGGTGCGCAGCAACAAGGGCAAGGATTCCATGCTGCAGACGGCCAACAAGCTCATCACCAAACCCTTTTGGCAGGAGAAGCACGACGAGATGCTGAAAAAGGCCGGCTCGAGCAAGGTTGCCGAGCCCATTTACACCGAGGCCTTCAATGGGCTCGATAAGCTCACCTCGACATCCTCGCCCCAGGATGTTTCGGGTGCCCTAGGCTTTGCTGTGCAAAAGTTGCCCGAGCTTCGGACAGCCTTGCGTGCTGGTGCAACGAATGCTCTGGAGAGCACAATGCTGGAGGTGGCGAAGTCATCCCTGAAGGAAATCCTTGAGTCTGATGGGTCCAGCCAGCCCCCTCGGTTGATCCAGGCTGTGAAGCTGGCTCTTCAGCTGGTTGGAAATCCGGCAGATGTGAAGGCTTTGGATGAGTGGGCTGCCGAGTATGCCCACGCACCGGCATGGAAAGGTGTTTCTGATGAAGCTGCTGCCCTAGCCCTAAGCACGGCTGACGATGTGGACTTCAACGTGCTGGCCAAGGCCATGTCCCAGTGCCCCACCAAGGAGAAGATGCCGCCGAATCTGGTTGATGATCTCGACCGAGCGCTTCCGATCATGATGCGCCACCTCAAGCTCAAGGCCTTTCAACAATCACAGGGTCGGCTTTCGACGTTGTAAAGGTTCAGTCCTACAGAAATCGTGTCCTCCAGAAATTCCGAGCCAGCCTGAGTGAAGTAGATTTGGCTAGAGTTAGAGCGGCGAGAGTCTAGAGTATTCTATCTAGAGTCTAGAGGTGATGCGGCGCCTAAATCCTATTCTTTAGGATTTCGATTTAGTGACAGTGTTATGCTGCAAAGCCGAAGTTGTGTTTGGCCAAGCCACCAGATGTTTTAGTGATAGTGATAGTGTCAGTAGCCGTAGCTTCAGTAGCCATTCGCAGGAGTAGCAGAGTAGCCATTGGCATAGTAGGCAAAGTATTTTCAGCTTCATTACAGTGATCATTACAGAGGGTGTCGTTCCGCTGCGAGGCTTCAAACTGCCAGAAGGTTTGCGCTTCATGTTTCTGTGTGTCTCTGTATGGTGCCGCTCCCCGACCCATGTGACTGACTGCCAGATCCCGGCAGCCTTCGTACAGCAAGTGCTGAAAGATCATGTATTTAAGATTTTCTAGATTGTAGATTTGTCGATCTAGATTCAAGATTCTGGTTTTTGGGCTCATGTCAGGGGGGAAAGAAGGGTGATAGAGCGGTAAATGTTTGCCCATCTAAAGCGTCTAAAGTACAGAGTGTTTGGAGTCCCTCGGTTATCTCCTCAACGTTCGCCCATTGCCCTATGCTACCTGCTACCTTCTTCTCTGTGCAGGCCAGTGGTTCCATCAACGCCGCCGTCACCAAGGATGCTTTTGATTGTGTCTCCAACGTGCTGAAGCTTGTGCGTGAGCAAAACCCAGACCAGGTTCGGGCAAGCTTCTTTGAAAAGCAGCTCCGTGTGCTGAAGCATGGATTGGAGGTCAGAAGGCAAGCAACAGGTCTTGAGTCATTGGGAAATGATGCTGAGAGGCGTGCAGCTGTTGATTCCAAGAAGGCGAAGCTCTTTGTTTTCTTGCAGGCCAGGAATGCACTGATGGTTGCAATGAGGGAGCTCCCAAGCCTCCTTGACATGGAGGTCGAGGGGGTACTTGAGGTGGACAAGAATGACTGGGTGACGAACCACAGCTTCGAGGGCATCTTCAGCAACGACTTGGAGACCTACAAGATCCTGTGGAAGGACATGCAGGAGCTCCATTTCAGCGAGTTGAAGTCCAACATCGAGAAAATTGCTGAGCGGCTGTCAGAGCACACCCATGACATGGACCTCCCCAAGGCTTCCTGGAAGGGGAAGATCGCCGACCCGACAGACCTTAAAAGCACTACTCGGGTCGCGGATTTGACGATTGCTCAGCTCAAAGGTGGCGCGATCACTCGGGAGGTGAATGAGCTGCACAAGGTTCCTGGTTCCGAAATTGATGACAGCCTGAACGGAGTTGTCGGGGTTTTGTGTGTTGCAGTTGGGCCGTGACATGTTTGGTAGTGCACCGTGGTCCAAGTTTCCAATATCTTCCCCGTCATTCATCCAAGGCCCTAGCCCTAGCCGTGCTCAGTAACGTCGTCATTTGTTTAAGCCTAAGACCGAGTGAAATGTGCAATGAAGTTCGCACAGTGTAAGTCGAGTCTAGCTGCGATCAGTTTGCAAATGCTTTGTCAGCTTCGTGTAGGGAACATGAGAACTCAGGGTCACGTATGTCGTTTTTTCCGATGGTGACACGTCGGCTTGCTGCCTGGTACCGATCAAAGTGCTGCAGAAGGAATGACGATACCAGTCCCAGGAACTTGAAACAAATTGCAATGGGCCTTTGTTTTAATGCTTGCCCCGTAGATTCTCGCAATGCATTGAAACGTTAACGTGATGCAGGACACATGCCTCGATCCTCGGTCATTTGTCAGCCCACTACACTACACTACACTACACTGCAAGGGTTAGCTGCTAGCCACAAGCAGATGTGGTGGCCAGGGTTCGGTTGTCTATGTCTATGTGTCTATGTGTATGTTTACCTGCTCATTTCTCTTGCAGATTATAACAGTTATAACAGTAACAGATGTGAGGTGGGGTGTAGATGTGTAGATAGTGTAGATTCAGTGTAGATGGTGCTCGTGCGCAGGTGGTCGGCGACTTTGGGGCTGTCATCGAGAAGTATCAAAGCTTCGGTGCATACGACTTGAGCGATGCTGAGAAGAAGGAGCAGAGTAGCTTCATTCAGGAGGCTACCGATCGTGTCAGGTTCGGGAAAGCCCTTTGCGCAGACTCACTGTTGCATTTTGGCCTGCACCAGGGTGGCGAGAAAGGATCCGAAATCATCAGAAGCGTGCTATCCCAGGTAGCAGGTGAGCAAGTCAGCGAAGAGCTACTTTCACCGGCTCTGCTTCAAGCAGCACGCCAGACGATCGGCTGATGGCCAGATCTGGGCCGTACAGAGACGCCAGTGCACGTCGCATCAGCCTGTTGAGTAATGTGTAGAGTCAGTGTTCTCTGATCCGAGAGCCCATAATTGACAGCAGTAGCTCAGTCGTTGTATGAGCCCAGCCGGAAGCCTTTGTGTATCCACTGGAACACGTTTGACCATCCAAAGTTCGAAGCTGCCTCTAGTTACTAGTCTATTTTAGTCATTCTAGTCAAGTCAATTCCATTCCACTCTATTCTATCTCTATACTGTGTCTTATGAAACGTTTGCAACCAAGATTTCGATACTTACGGAACATGTCATACCGACTGGGGCCCTATAGGCCCTATTGGCCTAGTATGTACCCATAATTACGATAGTATAGTATAGTTCCTCGGCAAAAATCGAAACCCGGCAAAAATACTGAACACAGTGGTGGCCAGTAGTGTTTGCATAGGCTTTCCCCAAAGCACCCAGCCTTGTTGAAAGCTGTTCCCGGCCCCCAAAAAAGCGCCCCAAACGTGCTCGTGTGGAGGCTTGATGCTTGTGTTTGCAAACCCGAGGGAATTGTGTTGCAAGAAGTCTATCCTGAAAATCATACATACGGAGGGATTGCATGCAGGCGTGTCTAGAAGGAGTGCACTGGCGGCAACCAGCACGGACTTGCCGTGAGGGTGTTGCGTTGTGTCATTTTAAGCAGCTCACTAGAATCGTTTGCAGCAGAGGTGCATGGGTCAGAAGGCCATTGTGAACAGCGTGAGATAGAGTCAGATAGAGTGACAGGTTAGTAGATGACCGTGGGCTGTAAGTTTCGCAGGTTCTGAATGTCGAATCTTGTCTTGGTAGCTGCTAGCTGCTAGCTAGCTGACATGGGAATTACGGCTTCGGAGTAACAAGGCCCCTGCCATGCCATGAGTAGCGAAGATGATATCACAATTCTGCTCAGGCTCACTCTGTATGTAGTAACAGCAGAGTCTAGTAAAGTCTAGTAACTAGTAAGTGTAGTAGCTGTCTCGTTCAGTATTCAATATAGCATCAAGGTGGTAGACATGATAACTTGGAGTCTAGAGCTGCCTGTTGCTTGCAACATCCCTGTGGGATAACCATACAACAGTATGGATTTTCGTATCCAGCACAGAGAGATCAAGATCAAGACACCTCGAGCTAGAGCCTCGCTGGTGGAAACGCGCAGCACATGTGCAGACAGACTACTTCGGTGACCTTCTTCGGTGCGACGAGTGCCAAAACACGTTCGGAGGTCCGCGAACGGTTTCAGCTTTTGAAAATTTTATTGGATTGTATACGCAACCAATGTTTTCAATCTGCCAGTGTGTGCATGTGTATTGCAAGCAGAGCCCTTGGAATCGCGAGGTGAGTCGTAGTATTGTCCGTCGTCCAAGCTTTTGGCTTTTAATGAGGCTCAACAGTTGGTGGCACAGGTCCTTAGGTCACGAGGTCAGTGGTTAAATCTCAGGAGGACATGACGAGGCCCGACTAGGACCGGGACCTGACGAGGATGTCAAATGGGGAATGATAGCCATCAGCCGACCAGGTCGGCCGATGCTTTTCTGTGGCGTCGAGAAAACAAGAAACCCCGCCCGACACGATGACACCACGCAGGAAATTTCGGTAACTTACATATTCAATACCAAATATGTCCCCATGATTGGCCTGCTGGTCTGTCTGTTTCTTGACAAGTATACCCAGAGAGTCGACATGTTCCAGATTCTTGGGAGTAAATCATACGGAGACAAAGCTTCACATATATGTGTCTATCTATCTGCCACTACCAAGTCCTGTCTATCTATATGTTTGTCTGTTTATGTGTAAGTTTATTAATTGGTTTAGATGCTTATAAAATCACAATTCGCAATCATTCATTCTTTCCCTCGTTCATTCATGTCTTTTGTATATGTTGTACATAATTAATTCTCTTAACAACCATTTTTCTCTGAAGAAGGCATTTGCTCAGCATTTTTGGACTCTTTTGCCAGCATTTTATGGCAGCCGTGAATTTGAGCATTTCACACTATGAATTGCTACAAATTTGTCTATTAGTTTCGATTGGGCAATTTTGGGGCAAATTTGAAGGCAATTATTTGGCAATTCCGGGGACATTTCCGGAGCATTTTTGGACAGGGGCCCGGGGCCGGTGGGGCAATTTGGAAATGCATTTTTGGAGCAATTTTTTCGCAATTTAATTATTTTGCACTCACACAAGCTCAGCAGGGACCCGCGGGACACAACCTTAGTGATTAGAATCGGGTTTTGAGCCCATTATGCTATAACCATAATAAGGAACCCCTAAATAGTAGAGGTAATTATTTAGGCCCCTATAGCATGTTGTTTCAGATCACCCTAAGCCCTATAGAAGCCCTGAGTCGTGACCCTTAAACCGCATATAGCCTCCAGACTTTTGCAAGGCCTTTCAAAATCCTGATATGGGAGTTTCCGAAAATGGGGGACCCTAATATAGTACCCTAAACAGTAGGATCCTTATTATCGGGACCCCAAAATAAGGTACCCCGTAGTTTCGGAAACTCCCATATGGGCCTTAGAGAGCCCTTAGCACCTAAAGCCGAAAATCGTCAGCCCTACCTATAGTCTCCATTGTAGTTGCTTTTTTGGGTTACCTTATAGGATCCTAAGTATAATAATGGTTAAACCAAAAAAAGGAGCTACAATGGAGACTATAGGTAAACCTTCAACTCTGCAAGCCTATAGCCCTGAATCCGTACCTAAAGCGAACTCACACTCCTTCCGAGGATCCTGGTGGATACTCCTGGACGAAGGATCCGTCCCAGAAACCTTTTTTTGTGTTCGCAGAGTGCAGACTGCTGTTCTTGCTGACAGGCCTCAGGATGTTATAGGGTTTATTCATGGGCCCTTTGAGTAGGGTTCGGGGTCTGATAGGGTCAAGTTTTTATTTTACGTGTTTAGCTTTTTGCAGGTGTATAAGGCTTGTTTGGTGTATGTGTTTATATAGGTGTAGAATGTAACTGTAAGGTTGGTCGGAGTTGTGGATTTAGGGATACCTACGTACCTTTCGGGCTTCCAGTGGTTTTCGGGAGCTTTCGGGTTTAGTGTCTATAGGGCTTCGGGGTTTCGGCTGAGACTTGCTTGATCGCGAAACCCCATTTCCTCTGAGCACCTTCACGTCAAACCCTGAACCAAAGGTCCGCTAAACCGCAAAACAAGCTTTTTTAGCCACCTATACAGCTGCTTAGCAATCCTTCCTACCCCCAATCAGGACCACCCAAAATCCCGAGTACCTCAACCTGCAGTCCGAATCCCCACCCCGAAACCCTCAAAATGATAAGGCACCCCAGTATAGACCCGAAACACTAGAGCTTTTTTCTGATGCGGACCCGTAAGTGAGATACGTCTTAATTCAACAACCGAAGATCGCCTTAATCCTAAACCCTACAAAACGCTGAACCCTATAAAACCTAAAGAAACCCACACAACAGGATAATCAAGCCTACAAACCCTTTAACAACTTTCAAAATCCGCTGGCTTCTAAAGGGGGGAAGCTACCGTCAAGAGGATGCCTCTGGTTTCTACAGTCCTTCGGCGCGCTCCACGCGCATGAGAGCTTTGGATATGTCTGAGAGCGAGCGGCTGGGACGAGAGCTATGCTTCACGGTTTAGTGTGTCGGGCTTCCAGGTTTAGGGCTGAGGTTTTCAGGGTTTAGGGTGAAGCTTCAATTTCATGTGCCCCTATCCGGAAGCCCATAGCTCCCCTTCATCCCCTCGAAGCCTTGGCCCGACCTTGGACCTCGAAGCTCTTGGAACGAACAAGTAGTAAACCTTCTAAAGAGCCTGATGTTGTAAGCCTGCACGCCTACACCCCACACCACGAAAACCCTGGACCCTAACCACCCCTTCACCCGGCAGAAAAGACAGACCTTAGAACACCCTGAAAGAATCCCTTCAGGAACCCCATGGGAACCGGAAAGCTTGAAATGAGCCTCAAATCTCTAAACTCTGCACTCCTAACGCCCTAAACTCCTCAAGTCTAAACCCAAAGTCCTAAACCAAAACCTAAGCCCTAAAACCCCTAAAACCTAAACCCTAAATCCCAAGCCCTAAACTGCCCTAAACTCTAAACCCTAAACCCTAAACTCTTTAGCGGCTTGCCGGCCAGGCAGCGGGCCAGCAGGCCTAAGCCCTGAACCCTCTAGAGTTTAGGGCTTTAGGATTTACGGTTTAGGGTTTTTAGGGTTTAGGGTTTTTGGGGTTTAGGGTTTAGGGTATCGGGCCTAACTTGCAAGGTCCAAGGAGGCCCTGGATCGCGTGAAGCTGGAGTCCCTCCGGGGCGCGGTGGTGGGACAGGCTCGGGTTCCTCATAAGGGTTCCTCAAAGGGTTCCGACAAGGGTTTCCATCAGGGTTTAGGGTTTAGGGTTTAGGCTACCTACACCCCCCAAAGTAGGTAAAATAATGGCCCAAAACCATATAAAAGGGCTATTATCCTGCATACTTTGGGGGTACAAGGGTTTCCAGAAGGGTTTCTTTAATGCTTCCTGCGAAGGTTCCTCTCAGGATTTTTGCCGTAAAGGTTTAGGTTTAGGGGTTTCGTGTTTCTTGCTGTGGTCTTTGTGGCGTATTCGGGTTGTAGGGGCTAGGTGTTCAGGGGCTTGGGGATTAGAGTTTTAGGGCCTCGGGGTTTTGGGTTCAGGCGTTGGGCCATGGGTTTGGGCTTCAGGGTGTGTTTCCCAAGCTCCGCCAAGCCCGAAACCCCTAAGCATTAACTTGAGCCCGACATAATGGCCCAATGCACCAAGCGGAAGGCATTTTGCCAAAACGTCGCAATCCTTAGACCCCAAACACTCAACGGATTTTGGCATTTTTTAGTGGCTTTGGGGGTAAGTTTCGGATTCCTAGTGCCCTCAACCCGAAAAAGGAAAGCCTGACCAGCGTAGCGCGGGCAAGGAGTCACGCAGTTGGAGGCTAGAGGAGCAGCGTAGTTGTTTAAACTGAGTTTGTTCAGGTCTAGTTGCTAGTCTCCATTGTAGTTCCTTTTTGGGGGTACCTTATAGGATCCTTATTATATAATTGGTTAAACCAAAAAAAGGGAACTACAATGGACTAGTTGTACTGAAGGCTGATTTGGCCGTTGGGTTTGGGGTTTCAGGCTGGCTTCCGGTTCTTTTAGTCCCTGATGCTGGTATATGAGAGCTTTTGACCCCCAGGGTATCCTCTAAATTATCTTACGATGTGCTTTGTAGCCCGAAAACCCGACCCTTGCGCCGGACTTCTAAAACCCGGTGAACACCTACATAAGCTCCATAATCCAACCCGAAAGCCGGACTTCGAAAGGCCAGTGAAAATTTGCAAACAAGCCTTGCAAGGCCCTACACCCTGAACTCCTAAACTCTGTCAGCCCAAAGCCCTAAAACCTACAAGCCCTATATGCCCTATAAACCCTATAAGCCCTATAAGCCCTAGAAGCCTAAGCCCTAAGAAGCCCAAGGCCCTTAGTTTTCGTTCTCACCAGGATCCGGAGGTGTCCAAGCACTTCTGCTCTTTGGTGGCCTCCACTTTGGGTGTTGAAAGCACGGGTTTTAGGATGCTAGGGCTTTAGGGTTTTCGATGCAATGCTGGTGTCGGTTTCTTTCTGCGGTTTACGGGCTTTAGTTGGGGGTTGATGGTTTCAGTTTCGGTCTTTAGGGCTTTCGGGTTTAGGCTTAGGGTTTACATAGGGTTTTGTGGCTTTAGGCCCTTAGGGTTTTAGGTTTTAAGCTTTTACGTTGTGGTGGGTGTGTAGGGTTTAGGGACTTTGTTAGGGCTTTAGGGCGTCAGGTTTTTTGGGGTTTACGGCTTTAGGGATTTGCGGTTAGGTTCAGATGTTTGCAGGGGTGGGTGCAGGTTGTTACGGTTTGATAGGGAGGATGGCTCATTGCTGGGGAGTGAGGACCTCGCCCCAGGGTAGCCCACCACTCCTCCCGACAAGCAAAACCAGCGGATGAATCAGTTAGTGCGAACTACAGTTTTATTGAACCGTTAGACCCAAGATGATACATACACATGAGCATCACGATCTTCCTACTTTGTCTCGTCTCCCACCAGGTCTGTAACTTTCCGCAGCGGAGCGCAGGCTTTGGGAAGTTGGGCATTTTGTTCTCAACGATTTAGAGCCTGTGGAGAGGGTTTGGGGTGTTCTAGGAAGCCTTGGAAGTCCAAGTCGACGACTGCGATGCCTGGCTTGGTGCGGAAGTTAAGACGACACCGATATCGGCCAGACGTACCCCAGCCAGCATCGAAACGACTCGCCAACATCGGCGCTGCTGGTGGCGTTATGGGCCATGTCATGGTCGTGCTTCCTGGCCCGAGAAGGGCTATCTCCAAAGCTGGCCCCCCACGACTGGTCAGAGTTGGAATTGTGGGCAGCTTGCAGGAACCCTTAAACCCTAAACCCTACCTGTAGTCTCCATTGTAGTTCCTTTTTGAGGATACCTTATAGGATCCTTATTTTTTATTTGGTTAAACCAAAAAAAGGAACTACAATGGAGACTATAGGTAAACCTTAATCAGAAGCTGCTGGCCGAGAGTTGCGGGTAACCGGGCGGCTCCCGTGGCAAGCCGACCTGCAGGTGCGCCTCCCGCTTCACTGCCTGCAACTCTGCATTTCCCTTTCTTGTCATTGTGGGTCTGCCATATGAAAGTGCCCAATACCAAACAGAGAGCCCTTTTATTCCTAGAGTGGTAAGCCCTAAATAGACACATCCTACTCTCTTCGCCGTACCCTATACCCTGTAAACCCCTCAATTCTAGACCCTAAACCCCTAAACCCCTGAACCCGAGACCCTGAACCCCTAAACCCCAAACCCCCAAACCCCTAAACCCTAAACCCCGAACCGTAAACCCTAAAGCCACATAAGGTCATTTCTTCACCCTTCTGGCTTTGGAACTCATGGCCGAGGCTGACTGCTTCATGTCCCAAGGCTTTTATGAGGCTTCGTGCTGTCGAGTTTACGGGTTTAAGGGTTTAGGGGTTTAAGGTCAGGGTTTAGGGTTTAGGGGCTTAGGGGTTTAAGGTCAGGGTTTAGGGGTTTAGGGCTTTGGGTTTAGGGTTCAGGGTTTAGGGTTTATAGGGCTTGGGGCTTATAGGGTTTATAGTATAGGGCTTTGGGTTTAGGGTTCAGGGCTTGAGGTTTTTGAGGAATGTTTGAGGCCTGGGAGTGTTCGTCGTTTTTGGACGTGAGGGGTACAAGGGTGACGGGATGACAAAAGCGCAGGGTCAAAGTGTAGGGTTGACCCGTGGGTTCAAAGCAGCCTTGTCCTTTTTGATGGTTCCCCCAAAAGAATTTACAGACCGGTTAGTGGACCTTCTTTAAATACTTCCTACTAAGGGATATAGGTTTAGGGCCCTGTCTATTTTTTCTAAAAGGNCCTTTTTGATGGTTCCCCCAAAAGAATTTACAGACCGGTTAGTGGACCTTCTTTAAATACTTCCTACTAAGGGATATAGGTTTAGGGCCCTGTCTATTTTTTCTAAAAGGACAAGGGTGGTTCAAAGCCTGTTGATTTGTGGTGGACCCTAATAATCTAATCCCCGAAGCTTTCAATCCTTGAACACCCCAAAAATCACCGAAAAGCTGGAAAGGCCGCAACAGTGTATGGCTTGACTGCAACCCTAAACTCTAAGCCTTAGACCTAAACTCTGAGCCAAACCAAAGCCTTGGACCCTAAACCCAAGCCGAAACCCCAAAACCAAAAGCCCTAATTAGACTCTAAACCCAAAGCCCCAGAGCCTAAACCCTAAGCCCTATCTATGCTAAACCCCGAAACCCCGAGCCCTATAAACCATGAAGCTTTCAAGAGGTGCAAAACTTCCGGTCGCGCTGGCACTTCCGAACCCTCCAGGAGTTGGCTGCTCGATCCACAGACCCGAAGCCCTATACTATATGGGGCCTTCATAATTACCTATACTATTTTCGGGTTCTTTATTATAACTATAGTATAATGGGCCCCAAAACCCTATTGTAACTGTTAAAGCCCCTATATTAGAAGGTTTTAGGCTTTAGGGTTTAGGATTGACGGTTTAGGGTTCAGGGTTTAAGGTATAGGGTTGACAGTGTCGGCGTTCTGGGCTTAAGGTTTAAGGTCGACAGTTTGGGGTGTGAGGGTCGGCAGTTTAGAGTTAGGGTTTAGGGTTTAGGGTTTAGGGTTAGGGTTTACAGTCTAGGGCCGGAGTTCAGAGTTTAGGGTGTGCATTTTGAGGTTTATATAGGATTCTGGTTCAGGTTTAGCGTATAATATTACAAGGGTTTTGGGTTTGGTAGGGGTGTAAAGGCTTAAAGGTCTACCTGCAGCTAAAAGCCTGCCGAAAACTTGGTAGGGTACGCCCCATCGACTTTCGGGTATAACCCTAAAACCCTACACGGGAACAGAGGCTGTTTCAGAGTCTCATAAGCGTTTCGGAGGGTGTTGAGCCCCAAGAGAGAACATAAAGCTCGCACAAGCCCTAGAACCCCGTTAATGTTGCAGGGGCCTTTCCCTCACTCTGGGAACCTTGTGCTGATGTGGTGTTTTGGGTGGCCTTGGGAAACACCGCCCGTAATCCAAGAGCCTACGTCCTACTTCTGCCGAATTAAACCCTTAGGGTCCAAAGCAATAATCAGGTACTCGGTTTTAGGATAGTAGTTATGTAGGTTACTATTTTGGAGAGTATATGATAATTAGGTACTTAGACCCTTGGGGGAAGAAAGCCTGTCAAATTGAGTCATCGCGCAAGCTCTAAAATTCAAAGTCCCAAAGCGCGTTTCTTTGGGGGGTGGAGTTCTTTAAGGGTGTCCTTAGATGCTTTACAAGGCTTATATGTTTAGTGGTTAGGACCTTTAACACCGGCAAGATCTCGTTCGGCGTAGAGCACCCGAAACCATGGCCTGAACTGCATGCTTGCTGCTGTGGCTGACTTACCCTAAAGGTCCAAAGGACCCAATAATTTAGGTACCTAGGTTTAGGATTAGGTACTTGGACCCTTAGGGTTAGGTTTCCCTGTGAGGCAAGCATAGTTCAAAGCCAAGTAGGTTTCAGTCTAGCTGGAGATTCCAGAATTTGGGGTTGAGGCTTTACGGCTACAGTGAGTTACCTTCGGGGATGCTAGTGGGCACGACCCAGCTTCATGTGATTGCTATATGAGGTATTTGGACCCTGTACGGTCAGGACAAGCCATGCAAGTTTTCGCTCCTCGGTGCTAGGCTCTGCTGTCTGGCATCGACGCTGCTTAAACCTGTCCTAAACCTTCCCTTGTGCTTAGGAGTGGGTTTATGTCTCGGCTTCAGGGTTTAGGTTTAGGATCCCTATTTTAGCTACGGGGCTTCAGGGGCAGCTCCCAGCGCGGCAGTCAGAAGGACTCCCAATTGAGAGTCTGGGCAGGTTAGAGTTTTGGATGTAGTTCTTGGTGTTTCGGGCTTAGGGCCCCAGGGCCCCGGGTCTTATGTTATTTTCAAAAAGCACTGTATGTGAGCCCTACACCCTCAAACCGAATTAAGCGCTAGCGAGGTCAAATTTGGCTTGGCCCTGGATAGCAGGCACGTTTGTCTCATATTGGACATTCGGTTCTTGGGTATATACCCTTCGCTTCTCTTCTCTTATCTTGAATGATCTGTTGTTGCATCATATCATCTTATACTTTCTCATGTTAATAATATGACACGAACTTATGCGAAACTATGTTCGGAGATCGTATATTCCGTTAGTCTGAGCGCGGGGATTGGAGCTCGGGCTTCGGCGCTTCAAAGGCTTCGTCCGGGTTGGGGGCTTGGGGGTTTTGGCGGTCTTGTCGTTGTAGTATAGGGGCCTCAATAATTAGAACAGGGTTCCTTTTAAGGGTACTCTAAGGGCTACAATAAGGGATCTATAAAGGTACTATAATATAGGGGCCTTAATCATTAGAATAGGGTTTTGGGGCCCATTATACCATAAGTATAATACGGAACCCCAAAATAGTATTGGTAATCATTTAGGCCCCTATATTACGTTCAGGGTCTCTTGCTTGCGATTCAGGGCGTGAGTTTGAGGTGATCTGGGCAACTGCTGCCTCGTATGTAGAGGAGTACGAGCTTTTGAGTACATACACCCACTATGGTTTCAGGGGTTTCGTATTCATCTGAACAGTCGATCTGATCTTTACGTCGGATTTCCGGCTACGCAGTTGGGTGATATCAAGGGCACTTGCTTGTGTTTAGGGTTATACGCAGGTTAAGTTCCGTGAGAATCCCCGATGTCCTATCATGTGAACTCTGCGGGCCCTTTTTACTTTTCAGAGCTCCATCTTGCGGAAGCCGTACACCTGACATCCCACAAGGCCTATAGAGCCTTGCATTCCTTAGTGTTGAAGTTTCAGACATCATGTCCGACCGTGGAAGGCGTGTGGAATGGCGCTCTGGTGCGCGGGATGATCGTCGCTTGGACATGATGTTCAACAAACCCGAGACTATGGGAATGACGACTGTAAGCTCACGACTCACAGCACTGCCAAACCCCAATAGAATGATGGTGTTTTGTTGCCGTTTCGACAACATCCTCTCTCATCCAACTTCGGTATGTACTCAATGCTTAAAGTTGCTACTTGTAGCACAGGCGACTTCATGCCAACGCCCGAGCTCAGTCGAATCTTGCACTAAGTGCAGACCGTAAAGCTTATTACCATATATAGCATGTAGACTCCATGGAACCCAAGACCCCCCCAAAACAGCCAACATCCAACCAATCCGGGCAAATTTGATCACCAAGCTCGTCAGCCCTGACCCCTCAGCCTAAAGCCCCTAAACCTCACATCGTCAACTCAATTTTACTCCTAGACAAAACCCAGCTATAACACTAAGATGCATTGAGGCGCCCGAATTCGAGTGCAAAAAAGGCCCAAACCCTACCTTGGGATCCAATAGCCTACTCAGTTCAGGGTCCCTATAGTGAAGGGATCACCACATAGTTTTTTTTTCAAGGGCTTGGCATTACAGGAGGGTTTGGCATTACAGGTAGCTTCTACAGCCTTAGACCAAAGCCCCAAACCCTCAATCCTGAAGAACCCTAAACCCTAAACCCTCAATCCTGAAGCCCTAAACACGAAAGCTCCTCGACACCTAAGGGGGCCAGCCGCCTTTGCCGGGCTGGCCGACTGCGGGTCAGGAAGAGGTGCATCTTCTTCTAAGAGGTTTTGGGTTTAAGGGTTTAGGGATTTAGGGGTTAGGGTTTAAGGGTTTAGGGTTAAGGGGATGTTGATAGGCTTCTATGACATTTATGACAGGTTCAGCAGGAAGGTCCAGGTTCTAGCTGGGTCTTTTGTACGTCTTTCTGTTTTGGTGCTGTCGTTGAGCTTTGTTAGAGTTTTCAAGGTTCCAGTGCAGGTTTTTAGTGTGTGGGTTTCAGGGTTCAGGTTTAGGGTTTTGGGGGGCGTGAATGTGCTGTGGGGCTTGTGGTTTGGGGGTTGGGGATTGGTGGGCTGAGTGACATGAACCGGTTCAGTTTACGTTTCAGGGATTTGTTAAGTGAGACTGTTGTTGTCCCCAACGAGTCGATACTTTGGCCCCAAAGTGACTGTTTCGGGGTTCTGTTACTTCAAGCATGTCTGCGCTGGACGGGATTGTTACCCTCTGCTAAACCCTAAACTGCGAGGACCTGAAACCCAGTCGGGGAACCAAACGGCTTTCTCGTCGTTCCCGCTTTCACCCGAACCCAGAATTCCAGCAGCTTTGAGATATACGAAGCCTGAAGACCTTGCACCCCAAAACTCAAAAAAGCGCCTTAGGGCTATGCTTATTGCGCAATGTACCCCCCCACTGTAAAGGCCCCTGCAGGTGCACTTCTCTTTGGGGCCACACGCGACCGAGGCCTGCAGCAGGGTGGCAGGCCTTACGCTTTGCAACCCTAAACCCCAAGTCCTATCCCCGGAATCCTCGATCCTAAACCTTAAACCCTACCTGTGGCCGGAAAAACCTACCTTTTTAGGGTTCCTTGTTATGGTTTCTATATGTAATGTCTTAAAATGGTCGGTTTTGGGGGCCAAAGGTACTAAATCCAAAATCCTAAGCCCTAAAGAGGTGGTAGCATTGCAGGCTCGCGTTTGAGATCTACGGCTTCGGGCTCAAAGTTTCCCATGTCGAGTTTTCGCCTTGAGGATTTCGAGCCTGAATAGTTGCCAAGACCGTTAAGGAATACATATGTACCTTAAAACTTATTAGGGATCCGTTTTTATTTCCGGATATCCCCAGGCCCCTAAACCGTATTCCACCTTCCCAAACCTACACCCTTTAACCCTAAACCCCGCAGAGGCCTAAAGCCCCAAAGCCCTAAACCCTCCTAAAATCCAGGAATCTAAACCCCGAAACCATAAACCCTAAAGCGCTAATCAAGAGCAGGAGCGCAGCCAATTCAAGGCTGGCGAGCAAGTGCTCATTTCTCGTGGGGATCCACTGAAGAATCGTGTTCCTGGCCATTGAAATTTATGATTTATAAGGACTAATTATTAGGGTTCAATATCGGTTTCAGTGTTGAAGGGTTTTGGAGCTTTAGGGTTTCAGGGGTTGAGGTTCAGGGGCTTCGGGTTTGGCTAGAGTTGAGGCCTCTAGAGTTAGGGATTCAGCATCACGATTTCGGTTTTTGTCATGAGGGTGTGGGTGTTTTAGGGCTTCTGGATGGAATTCTAGGGTTTAGGCTGGTTTAGGTGGTAAGGCAGGGTTCCACAGAATAAATATCTTGTCTAGCGTCCCTCTTCCCCCCTATGGGGTCTGGATAGCTACCCTGGCAGGGTCCTAAGAGGCAGCTTTAGGCTTTGCCCGGGTTGTGATAGCTTGTGCGGACAGGGGCTGCAGACTAGCAACAATTATAACTACAAAATCAAACAACCCTACTTTGCTATGTAGGCCATTTGCTGGGCCTGTTGGGGGGAGAGCCGTGGGCCTCCAACGTTTCGTTCCGAGAAGCAGAACTAAGTACTGTAAACCCCTCCATTGGCGATATGGGCATAGGATCAGGGGCCTAGCGTCCTTCAGTTTTGCTTTCGGATGTAGTGAGTATCCCTGAGTTTAGGTTTTGGGGTTTCGTGAAGCGTACACCCTACAAGCCTAAGCGGTGAAGCCCC
Organism: Symbiodinium sp. clade A Y106; assembly: GCA_003297005.1. Taxonomy (NCBI): domain Eukaryota; class Dinophyceae; order Suessiales; family Symbiodiniaceae; genus Symbiodinium; species Symbiodinium sp. clade A. The sequence continues at coordinate 161,024 of BGNK01000933.1, forward strand.
AAGACCTCTAACTCCCGTACCTCAGGCTAAAATCCCGAACGCTAAGCCCGCCAGAATCGAGCACATGCAAAGGTTTGCGAAGGAAGCGTCCGGGAAGTGGACTTCACAGGTGGGCTGTTGACTAAAGTCCATACCAAAGTCCTGTATTGCAGGCTGAGCGAACAGCCGCTCGATTCGGAAACTCAGTACTCAACGCTCGCCCCTGTCATGCCTTAACTAATCCTCAAAGCCAGTACCTCAGCCCTGGTGAGGACCCCAACAAGCACTTCAAAATTTGTCAGACCTCAACACATACGACACACTGTTAGAATATGGGGTCTGCCTCGGCTGATTGTATCTGAAGCCCGCCTCAAGCTTGGAGGTCTTTTCACAATAGTCTGGGCCTTCCTAGTCCAGGGAATCCGGGTTGGCGATTAGGGTGTCGGGATTTCCCAAAGGGTCCAAGTATCATTATGGTATATACTTATAGGGTATTTTGGGGGTCTAAGTATATACCATAGTGATACTTGGACCCTTTGGGTTTGGGGGATGCAAGCTCAAGCGGTCATGGTTGACAGAGCTAACAGAGGTTTTAGCGGCTTCTCTTCCAGCCATACTCGCACGCAGGTGACGGCGCCCCACCCCCGAAACCCTAAATCCCTTCGCCTGAAAGTAGGATCGTGTAGTTGTATAGGGCAAAACCCGTGAAGCGGCAGATAGTTGGAGGCGTAGGGTTTGGTAAACCTTGATTCCTGACAAAACCCCGAGAGCCCCCAAAAGCCCTGAGCCGGCACCCTCAAACCCGCAAACAACCCTGAAGCCTTACTGGACCCGAAAGCCCTCAGGCCCTAAACCCCTAAAGTCAAAAGCCCAAACCGAAAAAAACCCTAAAGCCCTAAAGACCTTAACCCCTAAAGGAGCCCCCCTAGACCCCGAAACCTTTGAAGGAGCCCTTAAAGGAAACTTTAGGAGACACCTCTTAGAGGTCGCGTGATGATTGTGTCCGTGAATGGGAAGATGCCGGAAGATCCTTGGATGGTCCGGAGATACCGCATTGACAAGCCGCTGGTGGCAAGTTAGGGTTGAGGGGTTGCGGGTTTACGGTTTCAGGGCTGTTGGGTTTAGCCATTTAGGGTTGGGGGTTCAGGGTTTGGGGTTTCAGGGCTGTTGGGTTTAGGGTTTAGCAATTTAAAGTTGACGGTTTGCCAGCAGGTCAGAAATTTAGGGTTCGGGGGTTAGGGCCTTGGGGTCTTTGAGGCTTCAGGGTTTGGGGTTCTGGGTCTATGGTTTGGCAGTTGAGGGCTTCGGGTTTAGAATCTAGGGTTTTGCAATTTAAATTTAGGACATGCGGACGGAAGGCTTAGCTTCGCTTCGTCTGTTTGTCGTCACACTGGCCGCATCGGCTGTATAGGGTTTAAGTTTTTAGTCGGTTGTCCCGGATTTCATGGAAATGTTTAGCAGGGTATTAAAGTGCGGTAGGGGGTAGGGGGAGAGGCTCAGAAGGCTCAAGGTTGCTCACTTAAGGCATTTAGACTTTGGGGCACAGGGTCTGGATGCTTCGCTTACTTAGAGGTTTCGGGTTGGGGTTCGGAAAACCGGAAATCGAGGCTCTACTTGGCCACGAGGGTTTACCTAAACCCCCCCAAAGTAGGTAAAATAATGGCCCAACACCATATAAAGGGCCATTATTCTGCATACTTTTGGGGTCCAGGTAGGCTTGAGAGTTTAAGGGATAGCATTCAGGCTGAAGCGTTTAGGCCGGTCGGTTTCGGATTTTCTTCTTGGCCCCAAACCCTTTGGCCCAAACCTACAGGCCCCCCAAACCGCAGACCCAAGCCCGTAAACTCTCGTGCGCAGACCTTACCCTAAGGGTCCAAAGGACCCAATAATTAGGTACTTAGGTTTAGGATAGTAGTTATGTAGCTCAATATTCAGGGGAGTATATGATGATTAGGTACTTGGACCCTTAGGGTTATTTCAATAGGCCTAAACCCTAGGCTCTGTGCTGAGGGAGGGTAAGGCTCCTTTCAGCGCTCTCCTGGCCGACTGCCTTATGTAGGCTCAGACGATTGGGCAGACATAAAAAGGAGCTAAAAAACCACAGCTCTAAACCACAACACTTCGAAATCGTAGGCCATAGCTGTCAGGGGCATTGCTACGTATACTTTGCCAACACTGAGCTCCCTCATCCTTGAAGTAGGCGTTGTTCACAATTCACAACTAGGCTATGGGTTTGGGGTTTAGTTTAGTATTGCGATCAGGAACATAAGCTGCTTCATATTGTGCCCCGGAGGTATGCCAACCGAACCACCTACGAAAGACAAGTGAATGCTCTCATGCAGCCACCTGGCTTGATCGGGGGGAGTGGTACACCTAGCCCAAAGGGTCTTAAGTAGGGTTTCAATACTAGGAGTTATGAACTACCATTTTGATCTGCTATAGTACGAATTGCTAATTACCATTCTGATTTGGGCAAGTTTCCCCCCTAACGATACCTACGGTAGATGGACAAAATCCTGCATGACCCATAATAAGGAATATACCATAATTCCCATAGTTTAGGTGTCCTTAGGGTCATGCAGGATTTTGTCCATCAACCGTAGGACCCTTTGCGTAGGGACCCGCAAAGAGGAGGCCAGGGGGATCCCCCAATGTGTTTTCACAAGCAGACCCCGGGAAAATGTGTGGCAACTTGTATACACCCTTTGGTTATAGAGCTTTCGATGAATTGCTGTGGGCTGCAGGGTCTAGAAGTCCAGAGGTGTGGATATCAAACCTTGCATTCCCGCACCGCAGCCTCAAGTTAAAACATTACGTACGCTGTGCGTTTGAATTGAATATGCTTGTTGTCAGATTTTCCTGCTAATTCTCGCTGTCAGTGTATTGCTATACAGGTTTGTCGTGACTTTGGGAAGGTGAAGGTGTATCATGGCTATTCTGACGTTCCCAGGAACCACATAATTATGAGGCGAACAATTTAGTGAGAGCGCTCCCCCCCCGCCCAAAGTCCCTGAAACTTGTTGTGTGCAGTACAATGTGTGCCAAAGCCCTGTTCTAACTATGAAGGCCTTTACGTTAGGATCATGCTCAGCATTGACTTGTTTTGCTCTCATTGCCCAATCCCTACATGCAAGCCTTTAGTCCCTAATCCTTTTACAGCTATTGGAGATAAGAGCTACAGATGCAAAAAGGGCTCCTTCTTGTCTGGGCGCCTATGGCGTTGACAGAACTGTCACCTCTAGCCCTGAACTTGGCGTATATACCCGCAATTCTAGACGAGACGACCCTAAACCAAATCATCCCTAGTTCAATATTTTGAGTTTAAGGGTCGATGGGTTGAGGGTATAGTGTCCAGACTTCATAACTGGGCCGTCAAAGGCAGTTCCCTTTTCGGTAACATTGGTTCCGTCACCAAAGAAGAACAAGAACAATAGACGATTAAGGGGTGTATAGCCCCAAAAGTGCAGATTCTCAGCTCTGGATTCAGGGGTATATCCCTAAAAGAAATGCTGTTTTTGTTGTCTGAGGGCGCCGGCCCATGAAGATGCACCGCTACGTTATCCTGGACCGTGAATGCATATCCGCAATTACTGTCCGCATGCGGGGATATAGGGGTATGGTACGATGTGTCACTCCTTCTCAAACACTGTATGTGGATGTGCTCTGTTCCTCAGGTTCATCATGATGGATCGGACGAAGGTTTGTGACATGCTCGTGGCCGCTGGCGTGGGGAGGCACTGTTGTGCATCCGGTGTTTAGAGTTTAGGGCTTGGGGTTCAGCAGGGGGGGGGGGTTGTACTTCTGCAATTGGGCCTTCGTGACAGGCTTGACGAGGCGGTGGTCGAAGAAGCTGCGATCATGAAGAGGAAAATGGAAAGGAAAGGAATGGGAAAAGGCCCGGGAGGGCTTCAGAGTTTAGAGTGTGGGGTTTGGGCTTAATTAAGGGTTTAGGCAGGGTTTCGGATGCCGTAGCTGTGGATTCTAATGGCTGTAGCGCGTAACCAGGGCTTTCCAGGTCTTGTTTTGATGGGTGTCGTAGGCTCTGACGGTGGGTCCGGGTTGATTGTTCAATCGACTGGTAGGGCTTTTTCTCGGCTTCGAGATACAAAGATTTGAAGTACTACAGAGGTCGGGATGGTCAGTAAGTGGTACTGTGTCCCCTCGTAGTTCCTATATAAATGTACTTTAGTATACTATCATTTGCCCCGAATTCTGGTCAGGTACATCAGATCTTGTTGCATCTCTGTTTTGGGATGCTGAGTTGAAATAGCGAACAGCCGGATACTAGACATGCGGACATCCCGAATTGGGAACATCCATTAGATAACCGTTAGTGCAATTCTAGACGCATCGTAGCAGCGCGACTGCTGGTAACAATTGATTGGGCTGTTGGTGGTCAGTTTGAAGTTCTCACCTTAACCTACTAAGCCGTATGCCCCTAATCTGTTTGATTCTCTAAATATCTTAATCCTATTGAAAAGACTAGGATAAGAGTATCCCGTGTAAACCAACCTGTAATGGAGCCCAATAAGGAATAAGGTCGGGATGTCCTTGTGAAATGCTTATGCTCATGTCCTTTTGGGGCCCTCATGAAAGCCTGACGAGGTTATAAAGGCAAGCGGCAGACGGAGCTTGCAAAGCAAGATCAGGCATGCCGGGCTTACCCGGATACAATAACTTGCTGCTTTAAGGGGCCATACCCTTTGATGAAGGGTCCTCATGGGGAATCATAGCCGGAGGCCACAGAGCGCGACTGTTGGGGTGTCTTTGACACATAGACTTGACATTTTATTTGGGTACCAGGGATTTTGGGGATGCCTTCTCAACTTAGAGCCCTCGGAGAACCCGTGAAGCCCGAGAGAGCCGTTGTGATCAAATATCGAAGTATGAGGAAAGCCACATGAGGCGAACCTTGCGGATCCGGGTTTGTGTGATACAGAAGCCCAAGTCGTTACCAATAGTGTGAAGCCCAAGTAGTTACCAATAGTGTTCCTCGGGGTTCCGTATTATGTTTGTAGTATATATGCTATACCCCAAAACCCTGTTCTAGCTACCGAGGCCCCTTACAGTGGCTTTGGACCCTTCTAGAACCCAATTCACGGGAACCCTATAAAACCCTGCGTGCATTCTAGCTATAGGGCCCCCCAAAGTAGGCTTTCAGCATTCAGATGCTGTGGCTTTGCAACTCCAAGCCCCCAAAACCCGAAAACCAAAGGCTTCTTGAATCCTCTGAGCCCCTTAGCAACCTGCAGAGCCTAATGTAGGAACCTGATTAAATTAGAGGCTTGAATCACTACTACTCATATGCCCTCCTAGTCTTAAGCCAGGAACCCCAAACCCTGTTGCAGTCCCCATACAAGAACGAATGCAGCAGGAGACGAAGGACAAAACCCGATCATCTGCCCTGTTGAACTGGGATGCAGAGGACCCCTGGCGGTTTAGGGTTTAGGGTTTAGGGTTTAGGGTGGTTTGACAGGGATCGCATCATATAGATGCCTTCAAGACTTAACACTATTATTCTATAGGGTTCCTTATGATATTTAGGGCATAATCTACCCCATTACCCAATTCGAACTTGGTGTTCTTCTGGTTGGCTCTTAGGACTTTAACTTTTGGGGTTTCTATATGACTTCTATCAAGTAGGCTAAAAGTTTAACTTTGTTGAGGGTCTCTGAAGTTGTCAAAAAAGGGGTCCCTTTTTGGGTACCCTAAATAATCGGTGCCGTATTGTATTAGGGACCCAAAAAGGGACCATAACTTTGACAACCACATATTTCGTAAGGCCCCTAGTTTAGGTTTGTCGAAGCCGCGTGTACTGCCAGAGCCCTGGGGTCTGCGCCAACCCTAAGGGTCCAAGTACCTAATAATCATATACTCTCTTAAACATTGAGCTACTTAACTACTATCCTAAACCCAAGTACCTAATTATTGGGTCCTTTGGACCCTTAGGGCAAGGGCTACGGCTCAGACCTAAGAGCCGCTTGGCTTTTCGATTCTAGGTTTTGGAAATATTCAAAGAGGGTTTAGGGTTTAGGGATAGTGGACCCTAAAAAAGTTGGAAACCGGATTAAGGCCAAATAGTGCTGGGATTCCCTATACATTACTCTTAAGGATTGAGGCTATTGGGATTCCAACTTTTTGGCTTCTACTGTAGAGTTAGGGGAATATTCAAAGGACGTATGAGTAATTGCTAATGTTGCCATATTGCCTTGTAGCCCTTCGATAGCTGCGCAGTATATTACAGTATCACCCCAGTTCTCATGTCTATGGCCCCTAAGACCTAAGCCTCCGAAGCCCTAAATCCCTTACACAGCCAGGAAAGGCACAGGAAAGGCACACCATTCCTGTGTGTTAACCCATGGTCACTTGCTGCTCTCCGCGGCTTTCTGAAGTACTCCTTCTGCTGTTGCTATCATGTTATCATGATATTGCAGATATTGGCGTGTCAGCATCATCAGTGCTGTAGCTGCCTTAAGCATCAAACCGCAACACCCGAGCCTTGAAACCCCAAAGCCCTAAGCCCATTGCTACGTCTGCTGCTGCTATTGTCATTTTCATGTTGGCTAGGACTTCTTCGACGACGAGCCCGACCAGGTGATGGAGGCCGCGTAGATATGTGGGGCGATGAAATTTATCAAGGGGACCGCCATCCCCAAATCCTATCAGAAATGTAGGCCATGCAGAGGGTTTAGGGGCTTCGGTTTGATGGTGTAGGCCTTAATCACAGCGTTGTGGCCTTGCAGTCAGGGCTCGGGTCTGGGGATATGGATTTATATAGCTTTATAGGGTTTGGGGCTTAGGGTTTAGAGGTTAGGGCTTACGGCCATTGCACGGGCTTGGTTCAGAATGTAGGGTTTGGGGTTACGAGTCATGGCTATCAAATGCTAAAGCTCTTGCCCCGCTGTATGCATGCTGATTCCAGCATGCGGCTTCAGAAAGTATACAACCTCGATAAAGAGTTTTAATCTGTAGTAAGATCACTTGTACAAGGATCCGCCCACCTTGAGGGACCCGCTGCTTGAAGAAACGCCAAACCATATAAAACCCTCACTTGGCCCTGTAGCGAACCCGATCAAAGACCCTTCAGTTAACCCCCCACATGCTGTGATTGACTTACGCATGCATATTTCCTAGCACCCACTTGCGTATGCATAGTTCCTAGCGCGGCCATTCGGACACGGTTTGGGCACACTCTGACACTCTGTCGGGAGGAGAGTCAGAGTCCAAAGGGTACAGAGATCCAAGTGAAGATGCTTCTCCCTGAGCCTGAGTAACCCTATACCATTATGGGGGTTCCTTATTATCATTTATAATTATAGTATAATATATCCCAAAACCCCATTCTAATTATCAAGGCCCCCCATAAAGCCCTGGAGCCGCAGGGGTGGAGTGCAGCTTTTTAAGAAGCTTCCAGTATGAGGATTCCTCAGTACGGCACCAACCGCACCAAGCCCTAACTTTCTCTGGAAAGCTAGGAGCCTTATTCTACAGCCTCCCAAAGGTGCCTCAAGAGGAGGTCCTTGCCGAACCAGAAGAGACTGTAGAGGAGAAGGCGCGGAGTTCAGGGCTTGGGGGTTTCGCTGGTTTTGTAGAGGGGTTGCAGGAGTTTGGGGTTTCGAAGGTGAGGTCTGTTTTGCAGGGCTTTGGGGCCTTTGGTGTTTGGGGTTCAGCGGTTTAGGGTTTAGGGTTTAGGGTTTGGGAGGAACTAACAATTGGGACAACGAGTCTTCGATTTGTTCTTGGCAGCACTCCGAGCGTTTTGAAAGCCAAGCTCGATAAACTACCCGCACCACCCTACTCGCAGCAAAGCCCAGAATTGGAGCGGATGTGGCCGTACAGAAACCCTACCTATAGTCTCCATTGTAGTTCCTTTTTTTGGTTTAACCAAATATATAATCAGGATCCTACAAGGTACCCCCAAAAAGGAACTACAATGGAGACTATAGGTAAACCCTAAACCCAGGTCGCTAAGCTCAACCCTGAGCTTGACGCGCTTTTGCTTCTAAAGGGGGAAAGGGTCTAAACAAGAACACGAGCAGATGACCTGGGCTGCAGACTATGGGCCCAAGATGGACAGTCTACCCAATATAGAAACCTTTACAAATAGGGTTTTTCATTGTATAAGGAACCACCAAAATGATTAAGGCCCCCATGTTACTTCAGGTTTGGGGGTCAGGGTTTTGGGATTGGGGTTCAGATTGTCGGTGCCAGGGTTCAGGGTTTAAGTATCAGATATCAGGGTTTAGGATTTATTGTTGCAGGGCCTCGGTTTCAAGGGGTAGAGGGATTGCTTTCGAGTTATAGAGATGGCCGTGTTTTTTTCACAGTAGTATATTTGTCTAGACCTCAGATTAGGCATCACCCCTCATGTGGTTTCACTTTAGGATACCCCGTCTCAACCTATGAGACGGGGGTGCTAAACATCCATGCTATAGTACGGGCTGAACTCCATATTGCGCCTGACCTCGTTCGCGGTTGCAGGAGCGCAGAGAGCGGACAGTGGCTCTGGCGCACGAGGCATGGTTGATACCTGCAGCCCAAACCCTACAATCCTACAACATGACTCGTAGGTCATGACCCGTTGATAGTAATGTATGTAATGGGATGTGGCCCTGCCACGACCAAGGCCAGAATGAGTGCAGGACTGTGGCAGGAACACAACTTCCATTCCAACAGACCCCCAACATTCGCAGGCCACTGTGGTGAGAGCGAGCTTCGGGAAAACCATGACAGGGCAGGGCATTGGAGATCCTACGTAGGCGACTGCATACACCCAAACAGTTATAGTTATGCGGCCCGATGTCGGCAATCAAACTCTGAAACTTGGCCTCCCCAAACCACGTCAAAGAGGCGAACTATGTTGACGGCGTTTATGTTTCTTGAGTAGAGCATCTGTAGGGGTATGTATTTGTGCGTTTGTATTTACCTGGGCTGCTTGTAAACACCTTTACTGGTGGTGACCTTCCTTAGCCGTAGTCACAGCTTTCCCAATTTAGTAACAGCTGTACTGATGGCTGGTCGTGAACTTGCCTTATCTCTTCTGGATCGGAGACAGTTCTGAGCGGAGACGTCAAATCAGCAAGCTTCAGGCCCGGCAGCATTGAAGAGCTAGGTAGGAGTAGGAGTAGGATTTGGCGAATGAATTCGGCAGCCCTGCTACACCAAGAGCAACTTCAAGAAGGTCCGAGCCCGGGCCCAAACCCCAAGATTCTTAAGCCGCGAACCGATCCCCATAAGAATACTGTTGCAATAAAATCATGGGCAGATATTAGGTATTCTGGTGATGAAGCATTCGTATACCCTACCACCAATACCCAAAGCCAGACCTGAGACCAAGCAGCAGGAGGCACCCGGCGTCGATCCAGATGCGCTGGAGCTGGCGAAGAGCCAGGAGGGGGCATCCCATTGTCAGGTGGCTGTTTATGGGTAGTTCTCTGTTTTAGGGTTTCTATAAGGATACTATAAGGATACTATAAAGATTTCTCAGTTTGGGGTTTAGGGTTGAGGGTTTGCTTCAGGGTTGGGGCCTCTGTTGGGTTCCCAAACTAGGGTGACATATGAGGACGAGTAGAATTACGCAGGGGAAGTTCCAAGCCACAACTGAAGTTTCAGACCTGAATTATGTGCTTTTGGGATTATGGTTCAGGGTCGGGGGGGGGGGTTTAAGTTTAGGGGTTTGGGGTTTCAAGTTTAGGGTCTAGGGGTTCAGGGTAGGGTGCACCCTTCTCCTTACACTTCGAAAGAATCAGGTCCTTGCTTCTTGGGGACCCGAGCCCCGGAACCATGCTTGTTTTGTTCGCTTTCCATCTTTGCGTCTGCGCGGCTGCGCTTCTCAGATGGGCAGATGTGAAAGGATCCTGAGTACCGGTACACCTGTAGTCTTAGTCTCCATTGTAGTTCCTTTTTGGGGGTACCTTATAGGATCCATATTCTATATTTGGTTAAACCAAAAAAAGGAACTACAATGGAGACTATAGGTATAGTATAATGTAGGTATTTATAGTCGGACGGCCTAGGTGAAACCCGCACGTGCAGGCCATATCCTTGCCGAACACCTCTGCAGCACAGAAGGAGGCTTTCAAGCTTAAAAGGGGCTTTGAAAGTAGTTTTCTGGTGTTTTGTGGGGGGTTCATGAAGGGTTTCCGAAAGGCTTTACAAGGCAGCATGCTTTTTTTGGGGGGGGACTTGGGAATTCTCCGGGCGTTCACAGGGCTGCAGTGCTTATATATGTATATATAGGGTTTAGGATAGGGTGGTAGGGTTCGTACGAGTCTCTTCAAGGGATGCTAGAGGGATCAATAAGGGATCGCGAAGGGAAGTGGAAGGATGCTACAACGGTTTCTTGTGTGGTATGTCTTTCCATTAGGTGTCATACTCTACGAGTAGGCATCATTACTACTGGCTGGGTGTAGGATCCGAGGATTATGAGTATTCGGGAAAGAAGTCACGGCCAGTTTGAGGTTCTTGTTACTTTCTGCCCCAGAAGGAGCCCTTGTGAGCACATTTTGTAAGACAGTCTGCAGAGTTCGGGCTCGGGGCTACAAGGTCTGCGGAGATCTCAGAGGAACTGTATTGCTACTACTTCCTGGTCCTGCATTAGGAAAAGGCTCTAGCCGTGTGATTGCATACTGCGTCGCATTTTGCAGCTGTCTCGTGAATTCAAGGGCTCCTTCCAATCCTGACGAGGCGATCATCAACTCCATGTCAAAGCGCCTGACCATCGTCCAGGGACCCCCAGGCACCGGCAAGACGCACACGCACCGCGGCAGAATGCTACAAAGTCACCTTTAAAAGAGGGTTTTGGGTTTAGGAGTAGATGCTGGCTGGCCTTACTATACCGGCGGCGGGTGCATAACTAACATCAGCCAGAGGAACGAATCTAGTAACTGCAGTCCAGCACGTGAGAGTTACCACGATTGCATTCACATTGGTGAGCTCATGCGCCTCACGACGCTCAAAGAGAGAACCCTCTGTTCTGCATCTGGAGAACTAGGCTCCTGATCCTGTGCCTCTTCCTAAACTAAATTGCTCATGGCATTTACACCTCACGATGCTCTGAACGCAAACCTCGCCCTTAAGGTCTATACGTGTTTCGGGCTGAAAGTTGAATGGTTTCCGGTTTAAGCCCCAAGTCCGCAATTTCATGAACACCGTGGAAAGCTGAGGGTTTTGCCTGTGTTTTGCCCGATGGCCCGTAGCAGCTAAACGCACCTGGTATACATCCGGTGGAGCTCTGTGAAATGCTGTCGAAGCCTCTAAGCTTCTGTGAAACAAGAAAACTAAACTAACAATAGCAATAATATTGATAGAAACGTAATGATGGTAACAACAACGCTAAACCCAAAGCCTCAAACCCTAAACCCCACGTCTCTTGACTGAGTTCCGTTCGCATCCTGACGACCTGGGTCAAAACCATGGGCTCTTCGGTCGGCATTGGGAGTTTAGTCGTTTCGGATTAGAGTCTTGGTATTCTATGAGGGTTTGACTTAGAGTTGGTTCGGTGCTCTAGCTTAGGTGAAGGTTGCGGTTGCCGTTTGAAGTGTTGTCTTGGCGCGAAGGCGTGAATTGGGTAATATGGACTCGTCTGAGCAAGTTTTATACAGCAGCATTCCAGTATAGTCCCCACACATTTATAGGATGGTACATCTCAGAAACACTCTGTTCTTGCCATAACGGCTCCTACGCTGTCCTGGGTGTTTGCGAAGACGAAGTAGGACTCCAGGACGTACAACAGTTGGAGGGCTTGCAGATGGACAGGGTGCAGGGTGTAGGGTTCGGGGTGTAAGGTTTGGGTTTTTTGGTTTGGAAGTTTGCCTTGGGAAGGCTGATGTTTGAGCATGTTAACGTATTGGCCTGGGGTTGTGGTGACCTCTGGCTGCTATCGTGTCAACTTAGGCTACCGGCCCCTTCTTGCTACTTCTGAGTGCAACGTGGCCGTGGACAACATTGCCGAAGGCTGGCAGCTTCATCGCAACAAACGGATACAAAGTTGGAGCATTTATCCTCATGACTCGTGCCCCCTCGGCAAAGCATAGAGAAATCTAGCACACATCTCCCGTTCAAGTTTCCTGGAGTGCACCGAACAGGCATGAGGGTCTGGGGTTCCGAAGTAAGTATGTTCCCCTGTGGCCAATTAGCTTGTGCAGTAAGATTGTAGTATTACCGCACTGAGCAGAAACTTTGGCATTGGTAACTTGCAATTCCAGTATAACTGTATAGCTACTAGTTTCAGTACATGTCGTTGTCAGACAGTGTGGGGTGTAAGTAAGGCTTCCTAAACCCTAAACCTCATTCCGCAGGGATGTCTGTGGATTGTTGGAAGGAGCTCAAAGAGGGCCGGGTCTTGGGGCTGAGGATTGGTTCCCTGATCTTTCTCCAAAAAACCTGAGAGTTTGATCGACAAGTACAAGGGTACCTTACATCCTACGGTTTTACATATATGGCTTAGGATTGTGGGTTTCAACGCCCGAGACATTGCACTGTAGTGAAGTATCTCCGCAGCGTGCAAGCAGCAACCTGCCTTGACTCGCATGCCCCCTTGATGCTGGCTTGAGAAGGTCTTCTTGACAACGGCGTCAAGGTGGTTCGCATCGGGCGACTGGAGAAGGCAGCATGTCGGGATAATTTCAGCATTCTTACCAGCAAGAGTTTACTGTTTAGGGTGTTAAAATGAGGATTGGTTATTTTCCGCAGCTCCCATGCCTTTAACTCCGGCGCCTTCGACACTCTGAAAGCACAGACCGTTTACTCGCGCCAAGGTGAGTCCGAAGCTGCAACAGGCAGGGCTCACAAACCTCATCCGGCAGAAGCGACCTTTGGTGGCACATGAATCATTGAGAGATCTTGTTGTTTGTGGCTAGGGTTCGGTGTTCTGAGAATGTACAGTGTTCCTGACGTGCCCGGTACCCGGTAGGCGAAATTTTGACAAAGTACTTGGGCAGGGCTATACAGCAAATATTGTTGCTGCTGCTACTGTTGCTGTTGCTGCTTTTGCTACTGTTGCAGCTGTTCCTGCCGGGCTGTTGGATAAGGCGGAGGCAGCAGAGGAGCTGTCAGGACGACGACGATGACAGACCGAAATAGCTTTTCTTGCGAGGCAGGTGTTTGTCCCCATCAACCTGCACCTTCGAATTCTTAGATCCGCAGCTCTACACCATAGTCCACAGACTCCAAGGTCTTAGACCGCATGAACTGAGTTTGCTGTGCAGGGTTTCGGGATCCTTACCCTGTCGAAGGTTTTAGGGTGCAGAGCTTGCTGTGAAATCTTTGCCATTCGGCAACCTTGGCAACCCAAACCCTAAAGCCCAAACTCCAAACTCTAAGCCCGAGACCCTAAACCCCAAGCCCTAAACCCTAAACTCCAATCCCCAACGGGGCTTTCGTAAGCACTCTGCAGTTCGAAAAGGAGCCCTCAACAAAAAAACTCCAAACCCTAAACCATAACCTCTAAACTTGTGACCTCACCCAAGGCGAGGAAGCGATGCTCGAAGAAGAGTTCTTGGACGAAGATGAGGCGATCTTAGTCCAGCTTTGAATAACAGGGTCGGAATAAGAATCTGGTGTAAAAGACGCACGAAACCTTGTTCTACTTCAATATTCGGTTTAAGAAAGGCTCGTCAACCTAAGGCCCAAGTTTTAAAGCCCGAGTCACTAAAACCCCAAGCCACACTTTCACGATTGTGGATGCTCCGGTTGCGGGCTTGGGACGGCTCATCGAGCTTGTATAGCTTCGAAACAGACTTCGGGTTGAGACTTCAATTAAGTACAGGATTTAGCTTCGGGGTTTAAGGTGCAGTCCTTTGGCTGCTGCAAGGTTTGAGGGTTTCGAGAGTCTTGGTCTGTAATACAGGGATTTAGGCTTCGGGGCTGTCATTTATGTAGAAGCCTGAATAACTTAGCAGATATGGTTCTTAAGGGTTCCTACACTGGTTTCAGTGCCAAACACGTCCTTAGAGTCTTTGGTTTTTCGTAAGGCTCAAAACGCTGAACCTCGGCAAGGACCCCGGTGAGGAGCCCGAAGATCGCAATGGTGAAGAGTGGAAGGAGTGGCGGAGGTGCCAGTTGGAGTGAAGGCTTTGGGTCTTTAGAGTAGGATGTAGGGTTTAGGATTCAAGGTTTAAGGCTTTAGAGTAGGGTTTAGGACTTAGAGTTTAGGGCTTAGGGTTTGGAGATCTCGAAATGGCTTGTTTGGAGGGCCGCTTGGCTCAGGATCCTACTGTTTGGCGTCTGGCCTCGGGTCACTTATGTTTCGATACGGCTACCCATCTATCGATCTGTCCTATCTATCGATCTATCTATCTGTCGTATCCGTCGATCTATCTATCTATCCCGTCTATCTATCCTATCTATCCTGGTCTGTCCTATCTATCCTTTCTGTCCTATCCTAATCTAGCTACCTCACTATCCATGTACCTACGTATAATATACCATTATATACCTATCTATCAACCGATCTATGTATCTAAGGTTGTCAAGGTCTCCGTAGGGTTTAGGGTATTTTTCTGAGCCGTTTCTGGCCAGCTTCCTTCACGAAGAATCTGCAGCAGGGAACCCACATTTCAGCACACCGCCGCCCTTATCAGGTCGTGGCGAATCCTGACAAAGCCCCTCACACGGAAGCCAAATTCAGCAAAACATGGGCCTACGGATTATGGGTGTCGGAATTGTCCCCTTAGAGTTGTTCTGACAATTGAAACATACCTCAAAAGCTTACTCTAAACACCAACCCCCCCCCCCCCCCCATATTCCCGAAAACTGCGAGGTTGCGGGATAAGCAGCTGCGGAAGAGAGCAGAAGAGCGGCAAAAGGAGAGGCGAGGGTTCCCTTGGGTGTCTCGGGCTTTCGGCTTCACGGGGCTATGTAGGGTTCTGGTATGGTTTAGGGCAGGGTTTAAGATTTCAAGTTTAGGGCTCAGGGTTCAAGAGTTCAGGGCATTGGGCTTATACAAAGGTCGAACGGGCATTGGGCTTATACAAAGGTCGAACGGCAACAGCAACAAACCGCAGCAGCAAAGATGACAGCTGCGTATGGCGCTTGAGGGGCTGTTTTTACCAGCAGCAACAACAGCAGCAACTGCAATTTCTGAATATCATAACACCTCGCAACAGCGAACATATGCGGATGCATGATACATTTTATCCAGCTGAATATCGTTTTGATTGGAAGCAGGACGTCGATCGTAGTTAAACCGAGCCACCGAGCGCGCAAAGACTGCAACTAACAATCGTACAGGGACATACGGACGCGGTATCATGCGTTTGCTTGTTCTTTCTTTGGAGGTTCGAGCGCGACAAGATTCTGGAGCAAGCGGAAGTGGCCTGCCTGAGTTTACGATTTATGGCACGTCCTGCGAGGCATCCTAAGTCGCAGAAATAGAAATTTAGTTGTGTTGTGAAAATGGTTTCTGGGATTTTCCAGGTTTTGCGACGGTTCTACAAGGGTTCAAAAAAAAGATAGTACTGGTTGATATCCGTACTGGTTATATTCACTCAGCACCCGAGATTCCGACCCCTACAGGTAGTCCATGAGCCCCAAAACCCGAGACTAAGCTTTATCGGGTTTGGGGTTTAGCGCCTACGGATCAGCTCCAACTCTAAACCAAAAAACCTTTGAGTTTTCGCTGAGCTCAAAATCATCATTCCCTAACCCTCAATGCCATAGTCTGGTACCCGTAAAGAACAACGTCTAAAATGGTTCATAGTCTTGCCCTTTTGAATTCGCTAGACCACTATCTTCAGCTTTCACACCCTGACGTTACTCCGCTAGTCTTAAAGCTCAAGCCACTAAGAACGCGTCTGAGGTTATCTGCGCAACGACCATTGCATCCGGAGGTCAGCAGCTCAATGGCTTCACCTTTCGAGGAGCTGCTGCGAATGCTTATGTTGGTTTATGTTGTTGTTTTCATAGGGACCCTTAGGGGGGTAAGGGGGAGGGGGGTTAGGGACTATACTTCCTATTAGGCCTTATTATGGGCATTAAGGCCCCCTACCCCCCTCCCCCTATCCCCCTAAGGCTCCCTATGATGTTTTCTCGTGGTGGTTGTATCATGATAGTTGGCTGTGTAAGTTGTTACTTCGATGGATGGGCTTTTGATGGAGTTTGTAGGTTATTCAAGTTGGTTTGCAAGAGATTTAGGGTTTAGGGTTTAGGGCGTTCTGTAAAGGGGCAGTTGGCATTAGGGCTCTTGGTGTTTATGGATCAAGGTGCGAGGGTAAACGGACTAAATCTCAGACCCTCAACTAAGCCCGATACATGTCTTTAATGGCTTATTGGCTGTAGACTCAACTTTTCAACTTTGGGGTTCTTATAAGGTAGTCGATTCTGAAAGTTTCAACTTTTATTTCCTTGGGTTTTGGGCCAGTGAGATGGTTGTAGCGGCCAACCTCGCATCTTTTCGCACACCAACCTCGAGGCTCCGGAGATCTTGCAGGTTTGGGGATCCCCCTGCGAGCCCAAAGGAGTTTGTATATCCTGAAACCGAAAAACCCATACAAAACCCTCGGGAACCCTAAACACAGGGTTTGGGCCCCTATGACCTTTCATTACAGGGCCTGGTGCTTGAGCGAACCGTCATGAAGTTGTCCAGACCTTAAATAGCTGGTCAGGGTGTCGGGTTTGGGGTTTAGGGGTGAGTCCTTGGTTCAGGGATCCCAGTTAAGGTTTTTTAAAGAACCCCTTGAAAGTTATAAGCTCACTTTCCAGGAGTCTTGATCGACGAAGTCGCGCAGGCGACAGAGACTTCCTGCACGGTGCCGATCGTTTGCCGCAACGCGCAGCAGCTGGTGCCACAGTAGCAGTTGAACGCTGCAAATACGGATGAGATGGGGATTCAACAAAGACTAGGCCCCCCCCCGTTCCGGGTCCCCATTTAAATCCTTAAATCGGGATATATTACAACTTGGAGTCTAGTGGTCGGACTCGTTGTGAAAGTCCCGTATCATGCATATCTGCTCAGCTAATGTAATCAGTGCCAACGTATCCAAATTCAGTGGAGTCGAATCCTCGTTTCAGGGAGCATCGTATGTAGAAAGCACACCTGACACCCAGAAGCCTATAAATTAGTAGCAGGGTAACTAAGTAACGTTTAAGTTAACCTATTTAACTGGCTACTATAACCCCACCTACCCCCAAAGGTTAGCTATAACCGTACTATAACCCCCACGTACAACCGAAGGGTAACCTTCAGTTCACTTGGCAGAAGTCCTATCCCCCTATAGCCCTCGATTACTATGCTTATACAATATAGCGGAGCCCCAAGCCCTGTTGTAAGCCTTTAGAGAATCAGCCCGGCAGTTCCTGCAAGGTGTTGTGTGGAGATCACTGCCAGCTGCCGCCATCAGTGCTCTCGCGCGAATCCCAGCTGCGTGGGCTGTCGCTCTCCTTGTACTCGAGATTGATCCTTGGCAGCATTTTTACGATGGCTTTTGACCCCTGAATTAATTCTCTGGGGTAGAACGGTAGAATCGGGTCGGTAGAACCTTAGGGTCATGGAATTGCATTTAGAAATGCTGAGTCGCACTTGGAAATCCCCCTACAAGCCCAGCCTCAAGCCAAGCCGCGGGCATTAATTTTAGAAAATATCATAGCTTGCCATCGAAGGGTTCAGGGTTTTATATAGCCTAAGGCTTAGGATTTCTTTCATTCACGGTGTAGGGTTCGGTTAGTTCAGGGTTTAAGGTCTGACGTGTAGTATATAGTCTAGGGTTCGGGGTTCCATAGTGCTTGGAGTGCACGGAATTATGGTTTAGGACCCACGGAAAGCACAGGGACCCTAAGCCCCAGCGGCCCTTCTTGAATTCAACCGTCACTAAACCAAAAGCACGCCAAGCTGCTTCCATGAACCCCACCCTTGTTTCTACCGTGAACGTTACACTCCTACTGTAAGCTCTAAGCCGCAAACCCTGAACCAAAGCCACTCTTCGCGCACTTTGCTTAGATCTGTTCATGTCGCTCCCTTTTGAAGGACTTCCTAGCTGTGTAACGTATATACGGTTTTCGGTTCACAATTTAGAATTCAGGGTTTTTGGCGATTTTGTGCAACAAAGGGGGATTAGTTGCGAATGGGTAGCTGGCATGCCGTTCTACCTGTAACCATAACCGAGAACCCGAAATAAATCAATCAGCCTCTCCCCAAAGAAGCACATACAAAATGAAGCCTAAATCAATCCTGAGGACGGGTGCCGGGGTGCCATTCCAATTCTTGGACACGCAGTATCGGGCACACCCCATGCTCATGGAGTTCAGTGCCAGGTGGCTCAGCTGTGGTACTGCTCGAAACAGGTTAGAGGCCTTGCGGGGGGGATTTCTAGCTTTTGTGCTGGTGCTATGGTGACTTCTACGAATAATACGAATAATAGCATTTCAGAGTTCAATTAGTACGATGATTATTATTCTTATTATTATTATTATTTATTATTATCATCGAGGTAAACAGATTTTGCTGATGCGTGTTTGTGCGTACAGACACAGGTACTTGTGTTGGACTTAAGGGGTTTAGGAGTCTTCACCATCTACTAGGCTACTACTGGGACAGTGATTAGGACAGTGCAGTAGTTTGGGCCTGCGTAGGTTGCATAACCGAATCAGCAACGGCCAAGGGCAGTTGTCCTGGTGGTGCCGGTGGCCAAGCCCCAAAACCTAAACCCCCTAACCCTAAATCCTCAATCCCAAACCCTAAACCAAAAATCCTAAACCCTAAACCCTACATCCTCAACCCTAAACCCCTAAACCCCTAAGCCCCTAAACCCTTGCAGCCCTAAACCCTAAACCCCGAAACCCCTAAATCCTGAACACTCAAACCCTATAATCCCAAAACCGACAGCCCGAGACTCCTAGCTCCAAAATCACCCGCAACCAGGAACAAACCGTGAATCCTAAAGCCCGAAAGCTGAAACCCAAAGCTCAGGGACCCAAAAAGCACATAAGCATAAGCATTTTATAGGGATGTCCCTACCTGATTGGGCTTCATTATCAGGGGGTTTATATGGGATATCCCTATCCTTATTCTTGCTTATGTGCTTTTTGGGGGCCCTAAAAGCATCCTACGCCCCAAAGCCTACGGCCTTATACACCTCCTTGTAGGAACCCTTATACAGCCCCCTCATAGAGCCCTTACACGAATCCTTAGCGGAACCCTAAACCCCTAAGCCCCCAAACTCTGAATCCGTGGTATTAGCTAAACCCCAAACCTTAAAGCAGCCCTTAAAAGAGCCTCTAAAGGAACATCTACGACGGCAAGCTGCTGCACGGTGTTCAGGGATCCGAGCGACCTCGGCCCAATGGCATCCCATGGCCAGGCCATGTTGGGTATTGAGAGGGTTATGGGATGTTATACTTTTCAGCTTATACGGGCATATGAGCTGTTAACAGTTATGGTTTGTAGTGTAGTTTACAAAAATGTTTGTTTAGGTTTCCGAATGTAGGGGCTCAAGGATACGAGTCGGTTTTTGGGGTATGTGTTATAGACTGTTTGTACACGAGCACAAAGGTTATGTTGCAGGCTTGGTGAAAGTACCTCTTAGCATGCCAAAATATGGATAAAGCTTTTTCTCGTCAGACACACCGAATCCCTCGTCTGTTGACAAACAGGCATCTACAGTACAATTTCTGATGACTGCTGCTGCACATGCGCGTATCAAGCCGTGAACTGGCAACTTTCGTCTTGCATTAATGGGGTCTTGAGTTGTTTCAAACCATTGACCATGGTATTTTGTTTTGGGGGGGGTGCAGGGTGCGTGTGTGTGTGTGCAAAAGCTGCAGTTGATGTGTTGCTGCTGTGTTTCGGTGAATGCTGAGTATGCCGAGTTTACGGCATGGGTTTGTAGCGTTTTCGGTGTAAGGAGGCCTGAGACGGAGCGCTCCACAATGTAATACTGTTGCACTTTCGTTGTAGACCGTAGACTCTTAACCCTAAACAGCCTTAACCCCGAAACCCCGAAACCCTAAACCCCTAAACCCTAAACCCAGAACCCTAAGCAGCAGAAAATCACGGACCCGCAGCCGGCAACCGGCTAATACCTTCCCCTTTCGAGCCTTAAGAACCCGAAACGCGCTGAAACTCTACGGCCCAAGCACTCGCCCAGTGCACTCGCCCGGTGGAGGGTTTAAGCCTGAGATGCCTTTTCTGCCACGAACCACTGGGCTTGCACCCGGAACTCACCTTAAAATCCATAGATCATGGGATTATGAAAAATAATTACCCTTTAAACCCATCTAACACCTTGTACACCACCATAGGACCCTACAACACCCTATACACACCGCCCTAACACCACACATTGAGACACCTTCTAGTTCCACCGCTAAGCCCGAATCGCAGGCCTGGATTGTCCGGCCATGTTTATGGAGTCCAACGTGGAAGAGCACTTGGCTTCTGGCCCTGATTTGTGACTAGTACTAGTACTAGTACTAACGAAAAAGCGAAAAGTAATAACAATAACAGCCACAGTAGTAATAGACAAAAAAGTAAGCATTATAGCTAAGCTCAGGAAGGCGAGTCGAAGGCAAATACGGCCGAGGCCCTTCACATCAAGGCCTGACCTGGTGTTTTAGGCATCTAATGACCCGGGTGTTACCAGTTCTTCAAGTTTGATATGATTTTAACATGCGAAGCTTAAAGACTTGTGTTTGGTGTTATGTGGTATCTCGTTTGGTGCTTGGGGTTTAGGGGCAGGGTTTCAGGTAGTTGCAGCAAATGTCATGGCTCTTAGACTTCAATGGATGCGCATAAGGCTTTGGAGGAGCTTGCTTCGTAATGGGGTTCTTGCTGCCGCAGCAGCGTTTATGGGTGTGTTGTTTCGCCATATGTTCCTTGGGAATGGAACGGCATAGTGTTCTTGCTTCCTTGGTTTGTGGAGGCACTTGTAAGGTTAAGAGTTTCGGTTGGTTGGTAGTTGTTCCTTTCCATTTGGGGGTGGCTCTTCATTAGGTTCCTCCTGGGTGCACCGTCTACAGAAAGCCCCTAAACCGAGCAACTAGAAGGCCCCCTCCCTCCAAAAAAAGTAAGCGTGATTTGGAAGCAGAGGTGCAGTTCCAAAAAATGTGTAGGAGTTCAGGGCGCAGTTCACTTCTTTTGTGTTAGATTTTTTGGGGCTTGGAGCTTTAGAGGTTATGGTTTTAGCGGTATTGAGGTTTGGGGGTGAGGTTTTGTGTTCAGGTGTTGTTGAAGGCTAAACCAAACTCTGGAAGGACCTCGTGCAGGGTGTGCTGGATCGTGGAGAAGTTTCTCTGGCAAATATCGGCGTGATCACGCCGCCGCCTTGCGGCAAGAGCGGTCTTTTTGTGAGCTCCTTCGGGTAAATGTACATGAACATCCCTAGATCTCGTAACACTCGAAATCCACAAGCGATACACTGCAGGTAGCGCTCCAAGACACCCCTTAAGCCCCAAACGCCCCAAACCCTAAACACCATGCCTCAACCCTAAGCCCGATCTTCACGGAGCCCTCTTTTAGGTTTGCTTTGGTCACATTCGCAGCCCCAAGTGCGGTCCAGATCAGGGCCAGCTTTTGGGATTCTGTGGTCCCATGTTGAGCCATGGAGCGCCTCTACCTTACCTATAGTCTCCATTGTAGTTCCTTTTTTTGGTTTAACCATTATTATGCTTAGGATCCTATAAGGTAACCCCAAAAAGGAACAATGGAGACTATAGGTAGGACCCCAAACCGTAAAAGCCTACAACCCTTGGGTTGGGTCGCAATTGCCGCTAGGAGAACCTTCCGGGTTCTGGTTTCTAGGCCTGAAAGGGTCCTAGGTGTCACTATGGGGGATGCTCTCTCAAGTCATGCGAGTAGTTCTTACTTTAGAAGCCTTGCTTACGTACTTTGAATCCTTTGGGAAGTTTGTATATATAGAAAGCTGGAATTTGCAATTATGTCCGGTTATTATATAGTGATTCGTTTCACTCTACTAGTGATTAACATCACCCTACGACAATCCCCCCCCCCCCCCCCCNAACCCCCCCCCCCCCCGCACAACCTATTGTTTTTTTCTGAAGGCCCCCATTACATTAAATGAAAAGTTGGAGCTGCTGCTGAGCCTGTTTTTCTCAAGGAGGAGGCAAGATACTGAACTCCGGGGTCGGGGTTTGTCGGAGCAACCTTTCGTCCTACATCCCGGAGTCCCCAAACCTTGAACCGTAAATCCAAGGATGAGGCCTAAGGTTCAGGGGTGCAGGGTTCTCTAGCTCAGCGTCCCTTGTACGCACCCTAACTGGCCATACTGCTCGAAATCGCAAAGGTACAAGGGACAGGTCCGCGTCCTGCGCAAGCTCCTCCACGACCCGCATGCTCTCTTCGTTCCACAGGATCAGGCTCGCAACGGCATTAGATGGCCCTGATTAATGAACCTTCCGGTCCGAGTGTCCTTTTACTCCAAGCATCCCAGTGGTCCTCTCAAACTTTATCATCCGTGTACCTCCTTGTTCACAGCACTTGTCTCAAGGAAGGATTCCAGGGCTTGTGCTCCGCGGTTGAGAGATTTGGTGTCTCTGCTTCAAGGCCCGAAGCGGTGGTAGCTGCTTAACGTGCGGCTTTTGGCGACAACCATCAAACCTAGAATTTGTTCAACCCCAAACCTGCAACCAACAAAAACGCTGAACTCTAAACTTCGAACCCTCAACCCTAAGCCCTACATTATGTAGGCTCAGACGATTGGGCAGACATAAAAAGGAGCTCAAAAAAAAACTACACTAACCCCTCGTTGCTTAACCAGAAACCCTCCTGAATCTTCGCCCCAGAACCTACAAGGCTCCGTGCACCTGCATGAAGTAGAAGGATTTTGATATAGGGTTTAGAGATCAGGGATTAGAGTTTAGGGTTTAGGGATTGGGGTGTAGGGGTTAGGGATTATAGGGATAAGGTTTAAAGTTTAAAGGATTTCGGGTGTTTGATTTGGTTAGTGTACGTATGGCTCCTCAGGACTTTGGAATATTTACAATGTACAGTTGTGTGTATACTCGGGGTGTTCACTTCACCATGGAAATACTTGCAATAGGCGCCCTCCTCTACATATGTATATATATATATATACACATAATCGTGCTACTTCATACGCTGTGGCCTTAAGGGGTTCCTAAGTTCGGACTTCCGAGCAAAAGTATGGACTACATAGCTGCATGAAGCCTCCGGGAGCAGGAAACCGTCACCGACGATCCCCGAAACAAAAACATGAACAGTCCCGTGACCTAAACCCTGAAAACCCGAACCGCTACTGAACCCCAAATCCTTAAACCTTCTGAACCCTAAACCCTAAAACCCTAAACCCTAAACCCCAAACCCTAAACCTTAAACCCTCAACCTTAAACCCTAAACCCTAAACCCTTCTGAACCTTTGGTCTCCAAACCCTACTGAACCTATCATCCCTAAACCCCGAAAGCCGCAGGAAGTCTCTCAGCTGGAAATCGCTTCGGTGGACAACTTTCAGGGCCGGGAGCTCCTGGGCTTTGCACTGATCTTGTTGTTCGTACGGTTTAGGGTTTAGGGTTTAGGGTCGGTTGATGGACAAAATCCTGCATGACCCATAATAAGGAATATACCATAATTCCCATAGTTTAGGGTCCTTAGGGTCATGCAGGATTTTGTCCATCAGCCGTAGGTTTGAGGTTTAGGGTTTTATTGTGTGGGTTACTGGGCTGTTGTTCGTGGGCTTGGGGTTTAGGGTTTTATTGTATGGGTTACTGGGCTGTTGTTCGTGGGCTTGGGGTTTAGGGTTCACTGTGTGGGTTGTGTTTTTTGCTCTTGGGTTTCTTTGGTTTAGGAGTTGCGGGTTGGGTTGGGTTTTGTGCTTTAGATTTTTCTGTTTTTTCGGGGTTTCATGCCAAGCTTTTCCTGTTTGTGGTTTGTGGTTCGGGCTTCGGGGTGGGGAGCTTGAATGAGAGTGCCTAGGCTATGGTAGATGCAATGTGTGCGTTTGGGTGGCAGAAGCCTTGCAAACCCGCACACACGTCCGAAGAACTTTGACATGCCATAAAAGCTCAATAGCTTCAGGGTTCAGGTAAAAGCCGTTGTATCAATAACAATGTAAAGAGTATCCCAGGATGTCAAGCCACGCTCGGAGGATCTACTTTAAAGCCCTATGTAAAACTCCAGAAGCATCCTCTGCAAATTCACCGAGTCGCCAGGGACCGACCCGCATTGTAGGCTTTATAGAGTGCTGGGCCCCTTAAACCCTAAACAAGCCTAGCTATTAGCCCATCAAGGAAGGAGATCATCATCTTCTCCGCCGTTCGCTGCAACCACGCGGGAATCGTCGGCTTCCTTTCGGACCAATTTTGGTGTGGTGTGCTCTTGGTTCTTACAGTGTACCTATAGTCTCCATTGTAGTTCCTTTTTTGGTTTAAGCAAATATATAACAAGGATCCTATAAGGTACCCCCAAAAAGGAACTACAATGGAGACTACAGGTAGCGTCAAAGGGTTTGGGAGTTTAGGGGTTATAGGCTTCGGTTTAGTGATTCATGTCCAAGGTTGGTGTCGGGCTTTAGGGGTCGGGCTTTGCTTGGTTTTTGGTGGTTTGGGGGTTGGGGGATTTGTGTACTGTTTCTTGTCTGGGGGGTGGGGCAGTTTGGTGGGGGTGGGGCTTCGGCTTTCGAGCTTTGGCCTGTTTGCACAGTGACTTGTCAGCCACCTATGGTAATTCGAAGTCCTATGAGCGGCAGGTCTTAGAACCTCTGAAACAAGGTAAATCAATTAGTTCTGTGAGTTATCTGAGAGAGACACTGAGAGAGGTATGTGTGAGTTTGGTCAGAGAGATTTTGGGGTTGTGAGTTTCTTGTGAGCGTTAGGTGTGATTTTTCTGTGAGCTCTGTGAGAGGATCTGAGCGGAGTTTGTGGAGGTGTGAGTTTCTTGTGAGCTGGGCGGCAACTCAGAGAATTCTGTGAGCGGGCCTGAGAGCGGGGCCCGCCTAGCAACTCCAACGGCCGGTGCCCGCTTTCAAACCCGCTCACTGCCCTGCTGACACAATTCTCACAGCCCCGCTCACAGGCCCGGCCGCACTCTCAGGCCCCGCTCGCAGAATTCTCACAGACCTTTCCCCGCTCACGGGTACCGCTCACACAATCCCTCACAGAAAAGTCACATAGGAATCTCAGAAAAATGCATTCCACATATCCCAGAGCTTGCAAGGCATTGCAACTCTTAATAGTAGTCGCCGTCATGGTAGCCGCAGCAACAGTAATTATGCGTCGGAGTGGCGGCGGTAAGAGACTAACTGTAGGCCCGTGCCTCATGCATGTTGTCCAATAGCTACAAGTCAAACGGTGCTTTGAGGTCCAAGCACCTTCATGTACCCCGCCACTGCGCTGTTCTGATCCCAAGTGCCTAACTGTTCGGTTATCTGTACCCCAAGGAGGTGTTTAAAGGGCTGTTCCTTCTAAAGAACTGCAAAAAATTCTCATGAACCCATTGTTTGTTCTCCCCTGAAGGACTGGCGGCGGCTGAGACTTGAGCTGATTTCGGACCCCAAACTCTCGGAGAGCCTAGTGGTTTCGGTCCCAGAGGGTGCTCGGAATTGGTTATGGGGGATACTTTCCCAAGTCATAATCGTACTTCTTACTAAAGAGACTCACTATCTACTTTCTAGGTATTTAGAGCCCTTTGGCGGCTACTAGGGCTTTATGGTTTAGCGGTTTGGCATTATATCTGCAACCCCGCCGTACGAAGAAGAGGCTGTCAATGCCCAGTAGGTTATACCTATAATCTCCATTGTAGTTCCTTTTTTTGGTTTAACCGAATATATAATAAGGATCCTATAAGGTACCCCCAAAAAGGAACTACAATGGAGACTACAGGTATGTACCATCCGCAGGTGGAGTTTGCCGTGTAAGATTCAGGGTCAGGGCTAGGCTCCATGTAGCCTTATAGTAGATACTTAAGCCTCAAAGGGGTCCCTGTATTGGCACTTTAAGGTTTAGGGTTTAGGGGTTTAGGGTTTAGGTAAGGCCTAAGTATATACTACATGGGCACATGGAGCCTTAGGGGTTACTGTGCAGTTTAGGTGTCGCGCAGTTTAGCATTTGGGCTGAAAGCCCTGAGCCTGCAACCTGAAAGGCCCTGGACGCTAAGCCGTGAGCCCAACTAGTACAACCTTCCGACGATTGGTGGGTCTGTAATTGTGGCAATTGAAGCCACAGGAACCCTAAACCCTAAACCCTAGAATTCAAGCCCCTAAACATCCCAAAACCCTAGAATCCGTTCGAAGACCAAGGAACGTGATGGTGACCAGAGCCAGGCGAGCCCTGGTTGTGGTCGGCAACGCCATGACGCTGCGACTTGGCTGTTTCTTATCACCTGCACACAGCGCTGAACATACCCTGAAAGCGTAACACGGCAGCATAGAGACACATTCCCAAAGGGTCCAAGGTATAGTAGCGTATGTACTTTGGGACTTTGGGGCCCAAATATTTTCTAAGTATCCACGCTGGTGGAACTTGGACGCTTTGGGACTGAGGCAAGAGTTTCGAGTTCGGGATTGTTGGTTTGGGGGTCGGTGTACAGTAGGTTTTATAGTTTGAGACTGGTACGCCGTGGCGGCGTGCATTTTCGAGGAATCCTGCGTTTTTTCTCGAGTTTTAACATGTAGTTTTATTGCTGCGAAGGGTTCCTCGCAAATACGCGCTGTCACGGTCCAC
>BGNK01000934.1:0-34428 GCA_003297005.1 Symbiodinium sp. clade A Y106
TATATATATATGCGATATATATCATATATTTTTATGTACATGTATACATATATATATATGTGTTTAAATGTGTATATCTGTATTTCTGTATATATGTCTCTCTGTCTATACGTATATATGTATATATGTATATATGTATATATGTATATATTTATATATGTACATATGTTTATATGTTTATATGTATATGTGTATATATGTATGTATGTATATATGTATATATGTATATATGTTTATATGTATATATGTATATATGTATATGGGTACATAGGTATAGAGGAAAATTTGTAAACAGGTATATATTTGTATATATATATATATACCTGTATATATATATATGTATATACAGAGTAGTTGTAGATGTACAGATGTATAGATGCGGGTTGGGATCCCAGCCCCGGCCCTCGGGTCTCCCCNATATATTTGTATATATATATATATACCTGTATATATATATATGTATATACAGAGTAGTTGTAGATGTACAGATGTATAGATGCGGGTTGGGATCCCAGCCCCGGCCCTCGGGTCTCCCCTTTGCGCCCTTGGGCGCAGTCCCAGCCCCATGTCCATGCCCCCCGTTCCTAAGAAAGAAGAGAAGCAAGGGCCCAAAAAAAGAGGCCAAAAAAAAAAACAAAAGGCCAAAAAAAAATCTCCACCCATTCATTATGGCCACTTCAAGATCTTCAAGGGGGACGGACAAAGACAGGATAGATTGAGCCAGACATGTTGAGCTTGGCAGTGTCAATGCAGGCATAGGCGGACACCGTTGCGCAATCCTCCCTGTGACGGTTGTCGCATTCCGATGACATGCAGCCACAGAGTCCGACATCCAAGCTGCACCACAGACATGAGAGTTGTCGCCTTCGCAAAGGCAGGTGCATGAATCAGGCATCTGCAACAGGCCCTTCGTTGGACTTCCGGCTTTTTCAATGCTGGCAGTCCTTCAGCACTTCAAGACGTGTCATCAGCCAACACAAGCTTCGCAATATCAGTCTGTTCCCCACATGCAAAACGCACAAACACAGGTGCACACACACAGACCCCCCCCACACGCACACACCCACGCACACACACACACACAGACACACACACACGCACGGACACATGCACACGGACACGGACACACTTGCGCGCCAGTCATCCTTAATTAGATGGATGCTGATTGTGCTCATGAGTACACCTTCCTTTTTTCAGCAGCATCTCTTCAGCAGGGACGCGTCAAGGCGTCCCTCGACACTTCCCAGACATCTGGGCAGCTTCATTGGAAGGAATTCCGAGATGTGCATCATTGTGCATCCCTGCCCCTGCTCTGTAGCAACAAGGATCTCCTGCACAGGAAGTCTTCACAAGACGCTTGCAGAACTCTTGTGGGTCACTTGCAAATCAATTGCAGAACATGTGCAGAACCCTCACAAAGCATTCTGAATTTTGCATGCTAAATCCTTTGGGACAGGAGGACAGGAGGTGCACGCACACGACACCGGTCATGCCGGTAGGTGCGGAGCGATGCTGCTGAAAATGGTGTGTTTTTGCAATGCTGTTGGCAGTAACAGAACAACAACAGCAACAACGACAACAACAACAACAATGACGCCGACGGACGAAGAACAACAACAAAACACGACAACGACGACATCGACCGAACGACACAACGGCCAACATCACAACAGCTGTCGTTATAGCAACATCATACACGCACAACGACGACGCATAACGAACAGAAGTAACGCAGCAACACGACGACGACGACGACTGACCGAAGACAGCCACAACAACACAGCAGAAGTTGTTTGTTCGGAAAAGTCAGAGCCAGCTCAGGCGAAGTGGGCTCCACATTGTAACGTTGCTGGCGGTTTCGGGGGCAAGTTAATGCCAAGTTCATGGTCGTCATTGCGATGGTTTTGAGCGGAGTGCACTGATAATTTGCCATGGCAGAAGGCACAAACAAAGGGTTGAAACAAGAATGAATACATGATAGAATGGTGATGAGGCTACTCTTTAGCTCCAAAGTCTGGGGTCTTCCATGGAGCTTTCCTTCCAGAGGCAGGGGTGTCAGCGATCGTCAACTGCTGCGGCCAGGAATGTATTCCCGAGAAGTCTATCGCGAATGTGCTTCAGGAAATCAGGTGGGTGGTTGTCAGGTGACACTAGGTAATTCAGTGAGTCTGATTCATGTTGCGGAGGCTCCCGAGGTCTCCAGGCTCACTCGCCATTCAGATGTATTCAGGATGAATTCAACTGATTTTCAAGTGTATCAGTTACCCTTGACCGGAATTCCGACAGCGCTTTGGAAGAATTACTGTCGGGAGCACACTGAGCGCCAGTCATCCTTAATTAGATGGATGCTGTTTTTTTGTGCTACATGACTACACCTTTCTTTTGTCAGCAGCATCTCTTCAGCAGGGACGTGTCCAGGCGTCCCTCGACACTTCCCAGACATCTGGGCAGCTTCATTGGAAGGAATTCCGAGATGTGCATCATTGCGCATCCCATCCCCCTGCTCTGTAGTAACAAGGATCTCCTGCACAGGAAGTCTTCACAAGACGAGTGCAGAACTCTTGTGGATCACTTGCAAGTCAATTGCAGAACATGTGCAGAACCCTCACAAAGCATTCTGAATTTTGCATGCTAAAACCTTTGGGACAGGAGGTGCACGCGCACACGCACACACACAGACACACCAGCACGCTCGCTCCCTCCCTCGCTCGCTCACTCGCTCACACTCATGTTCACATGCACAAGCCATGCTTAATTACGCACAGTGTGCAGAGGCACGTGCAACAGTGACACACGCACTACCAATGATGCAAGGAAGTTGACCGGGTACCTCGCGGGTCAGGCTGACACGGATACGTGTGATTCTGACCCAAGCCCGGTCTTGGTTGTTGTTGTCTTCGGGTTTAAATACCATCGGCCGCAGGCCAGCAATCAAGAGGCGACATTCTGTGCTCTCGCTGCGCGGCTGAGATAGACATCCTGTGTCCAAGAAATGTTTGTGCTGCTGAGCAGTACCAGCCAAAGGCCAGCTCCCAAGCCAGCATGAGCAAGGGGCTGGACCAAGCGCTGCGTGGCACGGTATGCAGTATGCAGTTCGGAACGATTTGACAAAGATTCTTGGTCGATGCCGCTTGGGTCCTTGAGCAAACTTCTGCACAGGTGGGCTCGACATTCCTCGATACAACGTAAGCATAGAGCACAGCAGTGCCTGCCCGAGCTGAACCAGATGTGTCCGTCAGAGCGTACGCATGGAATCTTGTCGGTTTGTGCTTTCGACTGTCTCAGGTGGCAGGACGAAAGAAGCTTGAGCTGTTTATGAATGCGGGAAAAGTTGGTTTTCGTGGGGTGTTGAGACATGGCTGAGTCGATGGGTGCTGCGCCGCTCAGGATGCTTGGTTGAGTGTGGTCCCATGGCGGTCAGCCACCGGCAGCATCGTGGGGGCAGTTGGTAGCTTCCAAGATGCGGAGGAAGTGGACCGGAGACTAGGGGAGGCGAGAAGGTTTTGTTTTTTGATCAGCGAACGGATTTGCTAGAAGCGGGCGCACTCGCAAGAAAAACTGGGGTCAGGCAGACTGGATTCGAGCGGCTTGGCCTCAAAGAGATTTAGCTTACAGTGATGTCAGCAAGTAGCTCGCAACATGGCATTCTTAGTGTGATTTTCCATCAGGCTGCCGTGGCGGAGCAACTGGACCGAGCCAATGCGGCGATTTTCTCGATCGACTCCAATCTGCTGCCTGTCTTTCACTGTAGCTACTGACTACCGAGGCACTCATACTCGTAAGACCAAGTCTATGTGAAGCGCTTTTTCTTAAGACGTGTGCAACGGTTGTACTTCGGATTCGTGACAGTGCATCTCCCACCTGGCCAGACTCTCCTGGGGCTCTGGGACGGAATCGCTAATTATTTCCTGTACGAGATTCTAATCCTGTTTGAGTTTGAGTTTTCGCTGGAATTGTCTTCAGACGCCGGATCGGCAGATTGCTCCTTTGTGCTTCTCAGCGTTTTCGGAAATCTCGTGAAAAGTGTGTCTGGATGGCCGAGGTGCATCACCGAATGGAATTATGCTTTGGAAGACCGGAGCGGCAAAGAAAAGGAGGGCGTTGCTGGGCCACTTGACTCTAAGGAATCGAGCTTGCAGTGAGCGATTCATGGGACGGATGGGCCGAGGGCAAAGTTACTGGATCTGCTTGAGACAGATTCGCGAAGCCGAGCAGAAGCCGCTGCCAAAATAGCCCTCGCCGGCGAGTTGGGCTCAACTGTACAGAGCCTCGCCTCTTACCTGGTGCAACTGTTGCTGTCATGTCCTTGATCGCTTGCGCAGAGGATATCTCTGATGCCTGGGATGGACATGGTGGTGGGATTTTCCCCACAATTCAGCTTCGCTGGCAAGGCCTCGCACAAGTTTAGATGGGACAGTTCAAGGGACCGAATTCTACGGGCCGTACGGGAGGAGATAGCGCATGTGTCGATCCTATTTGTAGATTTGTTTGGTTTGGCCTGTGTCTTCATTGATCCTCTCTAGTTGCAAGCCATTACAGATTTGTCGGCGACTTTCCGCACTGCACCTCGATATGCTGGATACCGCTTGCACCAAATTGATGGTTGCATGGCCTGGCTGACACACAGTCTGGAGCCGAAACAGGTTGAACCGTTGCGGCTACAAGTAGTGTAAGATCCGCAAAGATGCAGCATGACCGGTCTGGAGAGACTGAGCGCCAGCAGCACCGGCACCACCACCACCACCACCAGCACCACCACCACCACCACCAGCACCACCACCAGCACCATGACCACCAGCACCATGACCACCAGCACCAGCACCAGCACCACCACCACCAGCACCACCACCACCATTACCACCACCATTACCACCACCATTACCACCACCATTACCACCACCTTTGCCACCACCATTACCACCACCATTACCACCACCATTACCACCACCATTACCACCATTACCACCACCACCACCACCACCATGACCACCACCACCACCATGACCACAACCACCATGACCACCACTATTACCACCACCATTGCAACCACCACTACCACCACGACCCCGCTTGTTGTACGACGGTCTTTCTCGCTCCACGTGGAAGACTTGACCAACAGTGTTGGTGAGTTGTAGGTTTAGTTGGCACTGACGGCTCTCGGGCCGCTTCTGGACACTGTGCAAGGGAACGTCAGGTAAAAAGCTCTTGCCAGCTATCGAACCGTCTTCCTAATCCACGAGCTGGAGATCGATGAAGCCTTCGAAGGAATGCAGTAATTTCTCACGGCAGCATCTTCGCCTAGAAGCTTGCCCGACAAAAGATGCAGGCTTCCGAG
The DNA here is from genome assembly GCA_003297005.1 of Symbiodinium sp. clade A Y106. Lineage (NCBI taxonomy): Eukaryota > Dinophyceae > Suessiales > Symbiodiniaceae > Symbiodinium > Symbiodinium sp. clade A. The sequence continues at coordinate 5,336 of BGNK01000934.1, forward strand.
TCGTGCATCGTCGGGACGTTTGCGCATTCGTCAGGTCATCGGTGCCCTGGCAGTTGGTCAGCTGCTGCCATCTGGAGGTGTCACACGGTCGCCACAGGAACCTGGGACGTCCTACGCGATGAAGGCCTTGGGTCTTGATTAGGGAAGGCAGCTGCAGCCCTTTCCAAGGCATTTGCAAATTGAGTGATGAGTTCATCTAGTAGGCTGTTTTGAGTCTCTAGTCAAGGACGCCTGACGAGAATGTTGCCTTCAATGAGCTGTCTCGAGCTGCCCGAAGGCAATGATTCTTCACCAGCTTCGCTCTCCTTTGCATGGCATCCTGGGTCTGGCAACCACGCTGTCACAGGACATTGCGCAGCATTCGAACTTTAGACTTCTCCAGATTCTATTTGAGTGCACTGAGTGTTCCTGCCACTCCTGCTGCTCCGGCAATTTTCACAATCTGGCGTGATCGTCGATGTCTCTGTTCCGCAGCTTGTTTTTCACTTGTTGGTCGGTTTCGCTTGTTGGTTGTTGTCTGCTGGCTGCTGCTCTTTTTCCGTTACCCTTTGACGGCCACTGCGGCAGATGCTGCTGCTGCTGCTGCGCAGGGCGGAGGGGTAGTGGTGTTGGTGGCTGTTCTGCTCCTCCGATGTTGTGTTGTTGCTTCTTACTCGTTTTGTCCGAGCCCAGAGAATGGCAAAATTGCTGGAAGGGCCTGCATTAAGCATGCTCCTTTCTGAGTTCAACCATACACTGGAGGACACTGGCCCTTTGCAGAAACCGCGGCGCAACTGAAGCAGACGTTCAAACAAGCGCAGGGCAGCAGATGGATTCGAACACTTTGTGTTGCTAAGGCTTGGCATGATTGGTTTGAGCGTGCCGCAGCTGACTTCGAGCAGTGTTTAAGCGTGTCATTGTCCAGGCAAGTGATGGGGATTTCCGCCTCGGAGTCCGAGTCCCTTTTTCGCGGGCTTGGGTTGCCTGTTGCTCTTTCAGGCAGTCGCTTTCCTTTTTCTGTCGGCAAGGCAAGGCCAAGCAACTGAACTTCTATAGGAGTCTCATAACATCGCTGTGCTTCCGAAGAGCCTTTGCGGAGGTTAGCGGTTAGAAGAAGTTCCAAGGAAATGTTACTAGTACAGTCCAACCTGGGGACTTCCCCAGTTTTATCAAGACGTGGGCCGCACGAGCTTCGATCTCGGCGCACTTTCCATGATGTTCGTCCCCCATGTGCGACTCACGGCATTTGCATTTCCTGCATCTTCCCCCTCTGCTGCGTCTTCGTGACACCATGCTGGCCGTGGCTTACTAACAAGCCCTCAGACGGGGAAAAGTGAGAGTTGTTCTTCTTGCCAGGTCCTGGTGACATGATGACGAGGGCGGTTTGTGAAAAACTCGGTCTCAAAAAACAGTGCACACCATTCGAGCCTGCACGCAAGGTTGCGCAAGCACGAGCACAAGCTTTGCTCGCACTTATAGTTCGAGACTCTGTGAACTGTGAACAAACCCAGACGTTCAGAAAGCCTCGCGCGCAAGGTCGACATGCAAGGGTTCCTAAATGGCTTGCATGGAACAGGGATGTAGACCAATCCTCAATCGTCAACTCAGGCAGAGCGAGTGCTGAACTTGATCACGAACATCATTGACTATTGGAGCCTTTGTTGCAATGAAAGCTGAGACACGAACGGAGGCAACTGTCGAAGCTTTGGCGGTTCTGCAACAAGGAACTTCTGCGACGAAGAAAAAAGAACTTCCGCGAGCAAAGATGAGGTTGTGGATTTGCTTGTGCTCCAGCCTGCATCAAAGTGTGTGATTCGACTGGGCCGGAATGTTCACTTGCTGCTGTTGATCTGGTTAGCAAAATCACAATAGTCAAAAACAACAAACCACGTTATTACATGATGCCGAACTGTCCTTGCGTCGAATTTGGAAGGCTGGGGTTTGGGTGTCATGTCTCAGCTGAGCTATATATCGGCCTGCTACTTTGGCTCAAGCCGGGAAGCCAGAACCAAACTGGCAGTCCGGTATATTGCTTTTCATTTGGGGAGTGACCCCTTGGTATCGTGTCCCTGAAATACAGGTGTTACCTGTGAGGTGATGGAACATGCTTTCCTGTATATTGCGCATCGCACCGAGGAGTCTGTTTTTTGCACCCAGCTGCAGGTATGGAATGATGTGGGTGCATCAATGATCATGTGCAGGAGGGTGACTTGCCACAGGATTGGGTTGTCTGGGCTTCAGCCATCGAGGTCCAGCACATGCCGCCGCTGCTGGCTATCGCCTTTCCTTAGCCCGCTGCAGGCCGTGGCGCCAGGTAGCTGCTTTTTAGGTCTGGACCATGACCTAGTTCAGGCTCTTAGCCAAGTCTATGTTACATTCGAGGACCTTGTCACTCGGGCTGAGTCCACGCGGGCCCTTAAGCCTGGTCACGCAGCAAAGATATATTATGGCCTCATAAACTTCTTAGAGCCGTGTGGGCTGTGGTGGCTTGTGAGCGCTACCACTCCGGGAGATTGCCATGACTGAAGAACACAAGGACAGCCTTCAGCTTTTCCGGAAGAGAGTCACTTTTCTTCGTGTCACCTGCTTCGTGGCCGCGAGTGACGTGCCTGAAGAGGAGCCCCACACGAGGATTTCTCCTGGTTGGGGAGCGCCTCTACAACTCTACGCTCTGTGGAAGCATGCAGAGAAACGAATTGCGCAACCAGGTTGAGCATGACGCTCTTTGCGTTGGTTGCACGGCCGGCCAGACCACTTTCCTCGCTGAGGGGGCGGCGCTGATGTCTTTCATCAGGCACCGCTCCCACCTGCGTCTGTGTTGGAGTTGGCGCCCTCCACATCCAACTGGAGCGATGCTATCAGCCGGGAACAGAAGACCCCTGGCATCGCAGCCATTCTTTGTCCACCATCTCGGTGCGTCTTGAAGTGAGCGCTTTGGGAACGATTTGGCTTGCTGATTTGTGAAGTCAGATTCAACACGTTCGGTTCTTTAGAGAGCCGGTCGTGTGCCGGTTTACCAGTTGTATCCCAGGGGCTATGAAATCACTAGCAGTCGAGATTCGAGCTTGGAGTGATGAAAAAGGAAGTGGCAATCGCTCTGCCAAACCTTTCGATTAAGTCAATCTGAAATGTGTCCATGCATCGAGTTTGGCCGGCTAGGGTGCATGTATCATTTCTGATCTGAACTGTATATCGGCCTGTTAACCTGAAGCTGGAGCCATTCTGGCAGTCCGGTAAATTTCTTTTTGCCACCCGCCCACCCCAGAACACCGACCTCCCGTGGAGTTCTCCGTGGGCGTCTCGATTGAACAGACCTTCGGTTTTTGAAACACCCGGTCGTGTGCGGTCTACCAGTAATTACCCCCTGTGTTTGACGGGCTGTGACTTCACTAGGAGTCGAGACTCGAGCGTGGAGGGATGAAAGGGGAAGTGGAGAGCCCTGCGCCGAACTTTTCGATTACATAAGTCATTTTGAAATCGTAATGCTTAATTCATGATATTTTTGCTCGGGCGCTTAGTGCAACTAGTAACTGTGTTACATGTGAATCGACAATAGCTGAGCTTGCACAGCCAAGACCTCGAAGAATTCTTAGTTGAGTTTGCTGACAAATAAAGTTTTGATTAATTATGAACATTATTATGGTATATTGAATTCAATTTACCCAATCCCCTTGAAGGGAGGCTTCGCTGCAAATTTCAATCAAGAGTCGCGTTCTTTCAGTCCTCACCGCGAGGTGCTTGCCAAAGAGTGCATCTCCAAGTGTGAAGCCTTCAAAGACAAGAAAGGCAAGCCGCTCAAGAAGGACCAGGCGCTTTCGCTGCAAGCATGGGTGAGCTCGGGCTCGGGGCGCGCAAGAAACGGAATTGCTTTTTTTGACAGCCACTTCGACACAAAGCTCCCAAGCCGAAATGCCCAGATATGCCCAGCACTCGAATCCAAAGCAGTAAACACTATTGACTGGACTCTGCAGCAGGGTCTTTACTCCAGACTGAGGCAGTGCCAGTATAACAACTATAGGTGATGAATTTGGCACGCGCGGAACTTTTGCTTGACAATCCGCATCTGGCCTTATCTATTGATGATGAAGGCACAACTCGCCCTCAGACAAGTTGCTAGTGTTGGCGTGGCCTTCGTTTGGCTATATAGTTCGCTGCTAAAGGTGTTTCGGGCTGTAGTTCGCAGTGAGCCAAGTACAGCTTGTCGAAAGCGAGCATGGTGCCTCGTGTGTCAAGTGCATCACTGCCAAGGACGGGCGTCCCCACAGTCCCTTGTCCCGCCTAAACCATCTTCATTGATTCGTTGAGCCTGAGCACACGCAGACATCAGTTGCATGTTTCAGCACATAAGTTCCATCCATTTCTTGAAGGTTTCAGTTTTTGCCTCTGGCTGTGTTACTGCAGCCCTGCGGCTTTCGTGGCCTTCTGGGTAGTTGGCAACTTCCGAGCCCCGGGGTACTACCAAAACTTGAAACGCAACCGTTCTTTGGTCAAGAAGTCCGAAACGCAGAGTATTCGCGGCCAAGAAAGACACCAGCCACAGAGTCTTCTCTCAAGGAATGCCAAGTGGCTCTGACTGCGGCATGCGAGCACGAGAGAGTAGGCAAACAAGCGGTGACAAATTCAGAAGTGTGGTCCGCAGCATGTTGCAACTCTGGCTGAACCGAGCCTCCAAGACCCTTGTACATTTGGGAGCCTTTAGCCACACATCCTCGCGAAGCCACCAGTGCGAGATCGGAGGTTCAATTCACGACAAACTTGCAAAGTGTGACCATCTCTGGCGATGCCTACCAGCTTTCGCAGATGATGATCCACATCCTCATGAATGCCACGTGGATGCGACAAGCAAACGAATGTGCGGAACTGTGCTGGCGATGCAACCTGAGGCTTTCAAGTTCTCCTCAGAGGGAGAGGTACTTGCGTGACAACTGTCGTCTTCCTCCTTTCACGCACCTACCCGTGTCTGATTGAAGGTGACTTTCACCGTGGAGAAAAACAAGGAGACCAATTCTGCTGTAATCACCGTTACGGACACAGGCTTAGCCTCCCCATCTTTTGCATTGCTTCGTGTCCTTGCCTCTTGCACAGATGCACTCAATCTTATGCCAGGTGCTGGCATAAAACCTGAGACAAGGGACAGTGCCTCCACGGTCTTAGCGCAGTCTTGCGGCAGATGCGTTGCTTGGGCTCGCCCTGGGTTGCCAGGTTTGTTTCGCGCATTTGCACAGGAAGACTCGACCGAGAGCCGCTACTCGGCCAGAAGAATGGCATTCCGTAGCCAGGGCCGCGTTTTCAGCTCGCGATGCTGAGGAAAACATAACGGTCTTGGCGTTGGGCTGGCCTTGGTGCGGGAAGTAGTGCGGATACACCAGGGAAGTCGTGGCCTCGTTTGCAGCTCCGTGAAGCCTTGTAAAGTTGAGTCGAATCTGTTCCAGAGATGCTAAGGATGCACCCTTGAGCCAATGCCGGGCAAGGGCACATCGGTGCAGGCACTTATCCGAGTTGTGCTGCGCACTGCAGTGGCGCTTCCGTCGAAGCCTTCCAACTAACCAAGGTGGTTCTTCCTTGCAGTCCATTTCCCGACAACGCGCCTGCTGACGGTACTCAGGTCTCTGGGGTGCCATGCAGTCTTCACAGGTTACACAGCTATACATGGCGGCGGTGCTTAAATCGTGAGGCCTTGCTGGAACCCGTGAAGGTGCCACGCCAAGCCTCCTCTTTGTGGCCTTCGGCCCTCGGTTGCCGCCAGGTGCCACTGCCTGGCACGAAGCCTCGTGGACCTCCTTCATCCTGGCTTGGCCCAAGTACACAGATTGGCACCTGGGTTCGCAAATTCTGCAAGCTGCGATTATCTGGTGCTGTCATTGAAGGGCAGCTTCGTGCACTGGCAATGTGCGAGGCATGCAAATCAATGCAAGGCCGTCGCCACCGATGGAGGGAGGTGGCATCAGACCGCCTCACGCTTTTGTTTGTTTGCTTTTTGGGTTCGTGTGACATGCTGGCATCCTTCATTGAAAGGAAACGTGATGTTCCCCTTGCGCAATTTGTAAGCACTTCCATCGCCCACATGTCTTCAAGCTGCCCGTTTTCCCCACTGGGCTTGCAAGGGCTAGAAGCTATCATTGCCGGCAATGTCGAGCTATTCTTGCAGCAGCTAGCTGCAGGCACGCAAACTGCCTCATCACTGCCAGCTTTGAAGGACACCTTTTCGGAAGCAGGATTCAAAGCAAGCTTGAACACATACTCTGATTTTGTGCTCAGGATGGGCTGTCACCACCCATAAACTTTCAGGACTCCTTGGCATACCATACACCCCTTCGCACTCTCAGAGAACTCGGTGGCGCCAGGAGGAGGAAGAGGATGGCCAAAATCTTATCATGTCTGTTGACGACGACTTCGTCAATCAAGAGGTCATGCGATCCATCTTGGAGCCCAGCGGATTCCAGTCGTCTGCCTGCATCATATGAACGCAACCTAAACGATTGGCGTTCTCCCGGTGCAGAGTGCAGAAGACATACGTCAACATCTGATCTAAGGGTGATTGCTTGCATGAGTGGTTCTGAATGCCTTCAATACTTCGATGAAGACAATCCGCGTCCCCGGCTGCTCCTGTTGGTGGCTTGACATCAAGCGATCAGCAAGTGTGACGCTGTTCTGTGTCGAGATCGAAATGAGCCCAACAACTCTGCCCGCTGACTGGGAGCATGTCCATCTGCCTGGACTGCAGGATCTGATGATGCCGGGATTGAGTGGTTTTGACGTGCTTCAAGCGCTACGTGACAAATTTCAATTCGGCGAGCTTCCTGTTGTGATGGTGTCTGTCGACAGCTTAGTCATTTGTGGCCGTGGTTGGACCTGGGGCTGCGTGCGTGACTGTGTGTGTGTGTGTTATTGCCGACCCAGGCCAAGAACCAATCAAGTTCCGTGGTAAAGGGTAGCTCGTCAGCACTGATTGAAGCAGAAAGGTTGAGGAGGAAGGATAACTTCATAGGGTTCTGCGTTTTTAACCCAGTGCTTCGACAGAGGAGGAAACCCTCAATTTGGATGCTCCATCGCTGCCAAGGATACGACTTGGGCTGCGCGGACTGGATCCACAAACCATTTTGCAGACAGGAGCTGATTGCCAGAGTCAAGGCCAATCATTGCAGAACAGATTGCTTGCAGTCTTCTGCATTCTGCAGTCGTCGAACAGCGTTCAGACCTTGACCTGACAGTCGCACCTGAAGATACGTGATACACTTCTAGGCTCCATGGTCGCAAGTAAAGGGCTGCATAACTTGGCCAAGCACTGTCAGTATTGATCTTAGGCTCTACCGAATGGTCGTGCGCAAGCCGAGGTTACAGGAGGAGATGGGCGCAAGTGCCATCTCAGGACGTCCAGCAAGAACTCAGCCTGCAAGATTCAGATATGTGGGGCGTGTGTACGATCTTTGCAACTGCAATCATTTCCAAACCTTCGTTGTCGAAAGTCAAAACGTATGAACACCCTGGTTGTGATGTGCAGCTTCCCGCACAAGCTTGTGATTCATTCTGGACACACTCGCTACACCCACAATGCAGCCCAGCTTCTGCTGAAAAGCAGGAGAACGTTTGCAACATCACTGAGGACCACGAGGCTCGTTGGGGCCTGGGTGGTATGCGTTGACAAAATCTCGCAAGCTTGATTGATGCATTGGGAAAGACTGCGTGGACACAGGCTGCGTCTGAGTGAGAACTTGCTCATACCGCAGGATGACACACCACGATCCGAAGGGGAGAAGAGAACAGAGGAGGAGGAGGCTGAACGGCAAATGTTTGCGTATGCCATGACTCGCTGCTTTGAGAAAGGCGGGCCAAGAAGAGACAACTACCACACGACGAGGCAACTTTAGTGCACCGGCTGTGAATTGGCACACTTCGTGGAACAAATCTCGTGTCGGTAGTGGATCCATGAAATGCATGTCGGAATGGGAGCATTGCAACTGCGGCCCACGATAACAGCAGCCCAGGGTTTCATGGAGGTTCGGCTGGTTTGACACCCGCACCCGATCGCGTCCGGTTCAAATTTTTGACCTTTTGTCGACGACGATGTTCCGGTTTTAGTTTTGGATGTGGATTCTTGTGCTACGAGCCACCAGTGAACAATCAGCTTGCTCGACCGTTTTCAGAAAAAGGAGCAGCAGTGCACTTGTTCCGAACCCAGCATCTCAGTTTGCCCGTTTCTTTTCACTATTACTGTATTCGTTCGTTCATGTTAGTCTCGTGAAGTTCGGTTGCGCCGACACGTTTACGATTGAGGGCTACGTGCTGAGAATGTTGAGCATACTTCAGATATCTTCAGATGAGGCTGTCATGCTGCTTCGTTGAGCAAAAAGTAGAGGAGCGACACAGAGAACCGTTGTGGATTGAAGCGAGCAGAGAAGATGTCGTGCAGCATCACACAGCAGCATCACTGCAGTCCAAGTTGCAGTGTCAAAACTGACCTCGGATTTCAGACTTGCCAGGCCCTGTGAACTCGACGGCGCTTTTTGCAAACGTTGCAGCGGTCTTGGTGTGCTTTCTCAACCACAGTACACCTGAGTTTGAACCCGTTCCTTTACGAGAAGGTCAAGAAGCTCACGTCGCGTGAGGATCAAGACGAGGCCTGTGCACATGATATGGAAAGCCCGTAGCTCAAGACTCTACCAGCTGTGATAGGTCCATCCGGTTTCATTCTCAGGGGCGGCTAAAGCGCAGAAGCTCTACCGACTGTGGCAAGTCGCACAAACTCGCACTCAAAACCCTGCAATGAGGGAGGATGCGCTTCTCAGGCCACAAAGCTCAATAATTGAGCTTTTGTCATTCATGGCCAAACAGATTGCCACCTCTCAGCCAGGCAGTTAGTGAGCCAAGCACGCCAAAGGCCAAAGGAGGGTCACCGTAACACCGGGCCAAGTATCGAGGCAGGTGCTCAACCAAGAGCCTTCGAAGATGCTGTTAGCCTGTCGGGCGTCATGGCCTCGCATGCCTGGCTCCCCAACTTCTCGGCTTCAGAACCGACCCAGAGGATCCCAGAGGTATGATACTGAGGTATGCGTCTGCAAGACGAAGGCTTCCGTGAGAGTCTTGCGTCGAAGTATTGAAGCAAAGAACCAACATTGATTGTATTGCTGGGTTTTCCTCCAGCCCGGTTTCCTATCCCCCGAATTTCGAATCAATCTGCTGCACCCTCAACTTCTGGTCTCTATCCTTCTAGTCCGCCTCCGCCTGTGCTGTTCAGGCAGCCGGGGATGACGAGCTAGTTATGGTCTTCGAGCAGTTCGAGAAAGCTAGAGCGGCGTCTCTTGATGATATTGCCAAGAGTGAAGCGCATGCAGCTGGCTTCGCATGTTTTGCGTGAATCATGAACCATAGCTGGGTCGTCAGTACCAAGCCTCCGCAGTGAGAATACATGTCGTTTGTGGCTCCCGAGTACTGCGCATGCTTCAGCTGAGGCTCTCGATCCAGCACAGCGAAACTGGGCATAGCTTCAGCTAATTTGTCGCTATCAACCTTATGTAGACCTGGATGCGCACTGCATCCCTTGTATTCCTGGTATTGGTCAACCAGACCTCTTTTGAATCCCGAAAGTTGCATACTCCCTGATGCCTCTTACTGTGTACGTGGGGTGCGTGCAAGGAGATGTGAGGGTGTGACCGACAGAAATACAGAGAAGAGGGAAAACCAGGTCCGTTTAAGCATTCAAGAGTCGGCGGGCGTGCAAGGGAGGAGAACAAAAGCGTGCCGCAAAGAGCAGGGGGCCGGCGGGGATGTCTTTGCGGCTTCTTGATGGCGAGGGTGCGACAGAGTACGGCTTGTGCTCGTGAGAGACGAGCAAACGTCAAGGCAGATTGCAATTCTTTCGGACCCGGCTTCGGGACTCAAGAAATCGAAAGTATGTGTGCGAGATCTGAAACCTAAGTGCAGGTCGTGATGGGAGATCGTATTCTTGAACATTAATCAGGCTCCGGATCGAGGCTTCGAGCTTGAAGCCTTGTCCTCATTGCAGCTAACGATCTACAGCGGAATACCCGGCATACGCGTTCATCGCGTGTCTCGGATGCGTAGGTTCTTCATGACCCGCGTGAATCCGCGTGACAGTCCGCAGAGTCCATGTGATACCTCATATGACATATTGTCAACAAGGCCCCTTACAGATACGGCTTCAGAATCTGTCAGGTATGGGATGTCGGGCTGTCTCGGGCGGGCGACCGAGGGCTAATTCTTCACCTGTCATATCACATCCGCTGTGACGTAATTAGTTCTGAGTCTTTGGATATCTCTGGATACTTTGCTACGAGGGATTTAGCCTCTGATCGTGTCCGGTAACATGCACATTGGCAAATCTGCTTTTGTCACGTGTGTGTGTGTGTGTGTGTGTACACCCTGATTCTAAGCTAAGGGTTTTTGGTCAGACAATAGCAGCAGGGGGCCTAAGGCTCACAGACAGGACTCAGGCCAACGAAGACGCCTGTCTGTTGAGTGTGATATGATCCTGGGACGCTGGGATCACGTGCCGCATTTTCTACCTTATGGCAACAGGCTAAGCCGAGAATCTGACAGTTTCGTGAAGCTGCGTCGTTTGAGAGTGTTGTCAGGACATACAGGATACTTAGGCAATCTCCTCCTGTTCTTCAAGATCTTCCCCAAAGAATGCGGTTGGTATCAACTTGTAACTCCGTGTGCGGCCTTGTCGCCACCGGCAACACTCGCTCATGCGAACTGCCAGGGTCCATTATGGTACCATAACAAGTCGTACTCCTTCGGGACAGACTAATGGAGCGTACCGCACTTGATGGTGGCCAGTTTTCTTCAGGTGATAGGCCCAACCGCTCCTACGAGGCCAACAGTGGCATGGTGCCCCGATTTGTAAGAAGATGGACTCTCGTGACCAAAAGGTCCTCCGGTGACTCGAGCAGTCGTATGGTGCTCATGAAGGAGCGTGATTTCGAGCGCTGATCAGTGTCAGCTCATGGTTTTTGTGGCAGCACCTTGGCTTCAAACAACGTGCTTTCCCACCCTCATCGCGCCTGGGGCCGCGCGCCAGCTGGTGGATGAGAAGGGGAAATTTTCGCTCTCATTACACTTGGGACCGTCGCGCCAGCTGGTGGATGAGAAGTGAAGATGTGCCAGAACCCAAGCACAATATCGGCCAGGACCCAAGCCGAACGTGCTGCACGACGACATGACGACATTGACCGACGACCGACGAATACTAAGGCTCCTCAGGATGAGAGCTGGCACCCAGAACACGCAGTTATTGGCCACAGGGGCGCAGGGACGAGGCCTGGGTTGTGTGAAGCGTTTAGTGTAAATGGATGGGGGTGCCAACTCAGAAACCGAGAGCATGTCGAGCCGCTGTTGCCGTAGTCATAGGGGACCCCAAAAGCCGACCACTTAGACACAACAGAGGTGGTCGGGCGGGCCTAGCGCCTGCGGGTCATGCATGACCCCTAAGCCCGGCAGAAAGAAAGAAAGAGAGAGAGAGAGAGCATTCGTGTCCGGGTGGGGGAAGCGCCCTCTGCCTTGGCTGCGTGCAAGCAACAGCGAGAGCGAGAGTGACAGCGGCGAGAGCGAGCGAGCGAGGGAGGGAGGAGGCGAGAGGGAGCAGGCGAGAGAGCGGAGCAGAGAGGGAGAAGCGCTGTCCGTTTGTTTGTCTAGCTATCTGTGTATCTACTATCTACCTATCTACCTGCCTGCCTGCCTCATCTGCCTGCGTGCCTGCCTACTACAGTCTATCTGTCTGTCTAGCTGTCTATATACGTTTGGTTCATGAGTTATTTGGAAGTTGGAACCTATAGCCATGTCCTTTATATATCATATACATATACGCCCATATGCATAGTGCATGTCGTCATTATGGGAAAGTAATTCATTTTATTCTTCCCTTTTTGTAAGTAGAACTTTTGCTGCTACGACAGCCAAACGCATCCAAGCGAGCCGTCGCTGGGATCGATCGGGATCGAATCGTTGGAATAGCCGAAAGTTTTCACTAGAGGCTCGGTCAGATCCAGGAGCAAACGCAGGGGAGGTGTTAGGGCAGTGCCTCCAAGCATGACTCATGGTGAGATCTCTTGCCTCACTAAGGAGATCGTGGGAAGCCGCTTGATCGCATGGACTCAGTCAAGCGGCAGCTGAACGTCCCCAAGGTTTTGCATCCTTCGCTTGAATCTGAAATTTGAGGGTGCTGAAAACATCTGCCGAAAATTGCAAGCTGCAAGGCTGCTATGTGGCGATCTCGACAGGGGAGGATTTGGGCCAACCTGACCCTCCTGCGGAGTGTATGACGTGTCCATGTCACATGTTTTGTATTGCTTCCGAGAATTACGAAGCTTCTTGCTTCTCTCCGTAGAGCAGCACCGAGTCACTCGCGAGTTTCGGCGGGAAGTGCTTGGGGACTCCCGGGGACATGCGATTGCCCTCTATATACCTAAGGATGCAATGGTCAAGTTGGCGCAGCAGATGATGGACATTGCATGCCAGGCTGTGCAAAGTCGCAGCAATTACAGACCATCAGCTTGCTCCCATCAAGCTCTTCCGTCTGTCTGCCTGTGTGTGCAGATGCCTGTGTATGTGTACTGCATATTGCCAGGTAGCTGATATGCAAACATGAATGTCCCTCGTCTTTCTGCCGGCCTGCCTGGCTGGCTGTCTGTCTGTTTCAGCTCCGTGCTCCCAATCGTCGAAATGCCCACCTAACCGACTCGTCTTGAGTGAGTTCTTGGGCCTATCCCTCGTTGATCAGCCCCAATGCTAGCCCGTGTGAAGCTTTCTCTTGTCGTTTATTCAAGCTCCAACACCTGTTCCTTGATCATCATCATCATCATCAATTCATCTAATTTGCTTTTGCTTCCAGTTCCACCGCGCATAGGCTCTACAATCCCTACCTTACCCGAACACGAAGTCATGGGGCTCGCAGCTGGAATCATGAGCACCAGCAGGGCCCGGTCCACCGCTGCTCCAATTCCCGGACTTGCTTTGGTAAGAGCAGACTCGGCATCTGGACGACACTGTGACGCTACACTTGCCGTACTGTCCTGTGGACGGGGAGATGTGATGGTGATTATCCGGCGGCAGTCTCACACAACACCCCGGCCAGTGCCACAGATGCACCCTGCACGGTCACGGAGCCGTATCGGAGACCCGTCGAAAGTCACGGAGCAACCCCGTCTCGGAGCCACCCAATCACTTGGGGAAGCCCCATGGCGAAGCAAAATAGTTAGAGACAAACCCCCCAAGCAAGGCTCACGACCCACGACCTGCTAAGATGTTGATGATGCGAAAGATTTCTGTGCGGGTGGATGTCTTCGCGATCACCCCTTCACCACTGTAGGAGTACTCGGTCGGGCCGTGCAGATCGATCATCAGCTTACTGGGGCCACCCCCAAACCCGGGATGTCAATCGAGAAGACAGATGTAGCTGGGGCAGCCTCACACCCACTAACATCCGACCCGAATGCGCGTGCTTGCGATCAAGCGACGAGCATCGGCAGGCAACTCTTCCAATGTGCATTGGCATCCACTCAGATCCTTGGCTGCAAGTGCAGATCTCATGCAAGAAAGATTCGTCAAGTGGGACCCTCATGACAGTGCAGCTTCACCTTAGTAGCTCCATCAAACTCCATGCTGTAATTCCATGCTTGCCGTCTCGACTGCCTGAAGCGTCCTGCCGGCACGACAGCACAGTGTGCCTTCGCATCGTTTCTGCTCTGACTGCCTCCGCACCGTAGTTCCTTTCCACTCCTTTGGAATTCCGAAAGAGCCAGAAGCACAACGTGGGGAGTTCAAGCTCTAAGCTCGGCGCAATGATTCGACTTAGCCCCCTCTACAACCCTGGTCAAAGCCAGAAGCTAGCGATTGGAGTATGCACGAGAGACAGACGAATGACGTTGTGCTGGTTCTCATGGCGGTTCGCTAGAGACTGGGCAATTAATTCAATCTGAGGACGCGACCATTCCGGTCATTGCGCGCAGCACGTCCAAGCGTGCTGGACATGCGGACGTGTTTTTCAGTTCAACGGTTCAGGAAGTTCCGGGACTCAACAGCTCAGCATCTGGTGCACCTCGGCGAGACCAGCTTGGGACATTAATTTGTGCCGAGGCCAAAGCTCTTTGCGATGAGGTGCCATGACAGCAACTCCTCAGGATTTCACAACTTCATATGCCACTTTGTCGAGGCTGCTGACAACAGGATCCTCGTGTCCCATGGCGCCAGATGTCGACTTAGTGCAGATGTGGAGGCCCGTTTCCTGGTTGTGTGCAAGCGCGAACATGGGGCGAAGGGGCCCGGCAAGGCCGAAATGCAAAAGTTTGGCTTGCGGCTGCTAGACGGTGGACAGCACACCTTCAGAGACAAGCTGCGTGGACTCAAGGATCAGCCGATCCATTTAAGTGTTCTGCCTGGCCACGACGGTTTGCTGTAGCACTGTAGCAGAGCTGTTCTAAGTCTGAGGGATGTTGTACAACTTGCACACAGTATAATTATCTGTTGTGGGCTAGGCACAGAGGTTTCAAGCATGAATCTGCATGTGTACAGTAGTCTGCGCATGGTTGGGTTCATGGACCTAATCCAGGCATGTACCTAGTAACAATGACAGCTAGACCGGCTAGACCTCTGCCTAGACAATTTCGGAGATTGGACTCCAGGGCTTCGTGTGCCAGAGCTCATCGCCTTGCAATGTGTCTTCGCATGACTCCATGGCTTTCCCCGATCAGCTCAACATCACATTATGCGCATTACAGGAGCTTTTGTTTCCTTAGAGCAGCAGCGAGACATGTCGCGGCTGTCTGGTTACGAATCGGCTTGAGCCTAAGGTTTTATTACTTTGCCGACAAGACCGAGGCTTCTGCGTTCCAAACTGCACAGGGCTCCACAGTTGGAGTTGCGTTCTGTGAATTTTTGCTTGGCCATAAGGTTCCTGGTCGGGGGTCTTCCCCACTGCGAGCGCAGCGAGCGCCGGGCGTGGGACGAGAGGACCAAGGCAAAGAGGAGGAGACGGCGAAGGTGGCGAAGGCGAAGTGCGGGGGGGCCCGGGTCCGGGGCGCTTGTGTTCGAAGGGCATCGAAGGGCTTCCTCTGGCACAATCCGCCTGACAGGAGACAGTGCAGATACCGGATCGGAGCCATGTCTCCACAGCTGCACTCCGTCCCTGTAGAACAGCCGCAGAACCGACGTCAAAAAAAGAAGCAGCAAGCATAGCTTCCCGCATCTGCGCAGCCTCTACTTGCAGGGCTGTGTAAGCCGGAGGCCTCCACGAAACAGGCTTTGTGTTTTCCTCCCAGCCTAGGACGGTTTCGCAGCTTCAGGAGGACCAAGTACTTGTGGAGTTGCGGTTGTATCGCAGTCACGTAGTCCACACAGTGAGAAAGTTTGTGGCGATGCTAAACTTCTGATGGTTGTTGTGGAATGCGGCGGACAAGTCTCCAGCTGAAGGTCGTGGAAGCATCCACGCCAAGATATGACACGACGGACTTTGGAATTCAGGGCTACAACAGCTTGAGGCTGATTGGCTCATCATCGCAAGTTTCGAGTTGCCGTGACACTGTGCTGCAGGAGCTTATGCGGACAAGGGTCGGCATGCAGCAGATGCAAGCCAAGCAACGAGCATGAAGTTCACCTCACGTTTTATGTTTCGGTTCTTGATGAAAGACTCCACAAGAAAAACACAGACGTCCCCGAACCGAGGCTACTCATGGCCGAAGAGCAGGCACGACAGGCCAGACTCGATTCTGGATCGCTGAGACAGCAGCTTCAGCAGGCACCTTAAGGGATCCTTAAGGGACTCGGCAAGCGCTGTCGGCTTCGCGTTGTCGTCGAGCGTCGTGGTGTGCAGGCAGAAGTTCAAGCGGCACAAGCCCAAGCGGGCCAGGTCCAGCCGCTTCCTGGCAGCTCGATGTGGAGCTCAGCAGTCACCTGAAGGCATCATAGGACATCTTGCGGCAAGGACAGCCCACGGCATGTCGCCGTCTCCGAACAATAAGGACCTGCCGTCCGAGATGAGGCGTTCAAACTCTTCACCGGCATCAGTGCTGTTTCTGCAGCATTTCGCCTGGAATGGGAAGGGCTTTCCCTGTGTGTCCTTCGAGTGCCTTCGATGATTCGAGAAGCCGAGGTGGCAGAATGCCCATCTTCAAGCAGAAATCCGTCAGTACCAGCAGGCCTTGACGAACACCCGGTCCGAGCTGCAGTGCCTCGGCAGTAGAGTCTAGAGTCAGCAACTTGGGGCCTGAGATGCCGGCACCTGTTCTGGTCCCTGCTGTGCTGTGAGGATGCAGGTCTTGGCCGCGCAGCTGATGGAGTCCAAGCACCAGCTGCTTCAGGCCCGAGTCGAGCACCTCGAGCTGGACCTGGGCTTCAAGGCCAGGGCCGCCTCGAAAGGCAAAGCGGAAACGCGAGTTCTGACTCAGCATTTGCGTACTGACATGCTCGCTCCTCCAACATAGCGCGTGTTGGACAATGCTGTTCTCCGTAATAAGGCACTCTACGGAACCATGGGGCCACTCGGAGTGAGCAGAGAGGGCTCCGCAGGGATTTGTTGTTCTTGCACGCAGACGATCTAACATCTCAGAGCATGCAGAGTTGCCGTAGCTGCCTGTGAGTCGGCTCGGGAAGAGAACCATAGCCATAGCGATGGCAGCGCAAAGGAACGCAGACGATCTCTTCGCAGATTTGCCAAAACTGAACTACAAGGCACCGGGCAGACACGGAACTTTAGGCTAGGCATGGCCGCGCCCGTGTCCATGTTCCTGGTAGATCGCTCGGTCTTGAGACCTCCCCCTAAAAAGAAGATCGATCCTTTGTGTTGCGGATTTGTCAGCTCGAGAGTGTCCCGCTTGGCAGGGTCTTCAGCCCAGCCCAGGTTGTTGTTAGAGACCCCCAAAGCGTGGGCAAAATGCTCGTCACAAATCTGCAAGTTGGAGGACTCGCATAAACATTCCTCAAGCAAGCTGTACTGCGATGTGAGGCGACTGATGCCCCAGCCGACCCTTCGTGGCTTTGCTGCAGTCACAGTACAAGCCGAACACGAAAGCATCAACTTGGTCTTAAACGCCGTTTCTGCATCTCGGTTTGAGGCTGGCATCACTGCCGAAGGACTTCAGCTTCCCCGGCTTGGGCTCTCCGTCTGGGCTCGGCTCAGCATTCGAGGGCATGCCACGTTCGAGCCCTTCTGCCGAATCCCGTTACAGCTACCGTTCAGCGTTCGCTTTACAGACTCATGTTTGAAGAGAGTCTCGCCAAACTTGGGACAAGGTTTGGACATGGGACTGCCGTTCGGGATGGCAGGCAGACCCGTGCCGTCGGACGCTGGCCAAGCCGTTCCTCTTGTGTGCCCGAAGGACAATCGATGCCGCCTCTGAGCGGGCTCTCTGGCCACGGCATTGCCGGCCTTCCCACAGGAGGGGCCGGGCGGCTCGAGAACTCTGTCCAAAGTCTTCATGACAATGCAGGAACTATCGGCACGACGTTGGGTGCTTCCTTTCCGGACTCGATGCCATGAGAAAGCACCATGCCGAACCCTTTAGGTTTGCATATGCTTGGATCAAGCATGGTCGCAATGTGAGATCGCTGCTTATTTGTTGTGATATCGCTACTTGTTGTAAAAGTGGTCATCCCTTCTCTGACATAACATGTGGAGCCTGGTGTTGCACGCGTCTGACACACTGCCCCTGTGAGTAGATTGCGTGGATTCAGAGAAGACTCGAGTCTTGTCTGATCTTTCCCACGAGATGCCTCGTCACCGATGCAGCCGTCTCACCCTGCCCCTGCCCGGCATCGTCGGGTTCGACATATTCTCGGAGCCATGCCAGCACATTCTGAGCTGCGTCGGTTGGCCACCAGTTAACGACTGCACGGACCACTTTTCCTCGAATGGTTGCCGCTGCTGCTAGCATCACGTCACGTACGCAGAAAGCGTCGTCGCATCATGAAAAGAATGCCTGTGCAGCTGCTGCATTTGGACGTTCACAAGGTCTTGTCGGGAACGAGCAAGCACCTCCTGATACCTTTTGTGTAAGAGCTTGTGCGGAAGTGCTTCCACTGCATTTTCTGGTCTGGATCAAGCATGCCTTGACACAGCCTTGTGAGTCTTGTAGTTAGTGCAAACTTGTCCAGGGTCCTAGATCATAAACCATCGGTAGCCGGCGCATTGCATCGCATTGAACGCTAGCCTGGCACTGGACCGAGCCCCAGGCCGAACCGGAATTCGGTCGACAGATCTCTGAGCGAGCAGAGCCATAAGTGTACCCGACTGCCAGGCTTCGAGTTTTGGGGATGTCTGCGCAGGGACTGCCAGCGCACATTTTGGCACTCTTCACTCCCAGGCAGGATCTGCTGTAAGCAGGAACTTTTGGAATTGATTGCTGTGGCAGGCCCCCGCCGCAACATCTACCACCATGCGTCGTGAAGCCCTTGATTAAGACCTCGGGCTGTGCAGAGCACCTTGCCTGATTCTGTGCTTTCTCAGTCAAGACACGATGTTTGGAGGGATTGTTTTCTGTTTCTTCTTCGTGGGTGTGTGCCCTTGCTGTTTTGTTCGAGTTGCTCTCGGAACCTGGCTAATGCTGACTCCTGACCGGTGTGGATGAGCCCCCAAGCAAATCAGATGACTTGGGTAGTTGTCAGAATAGCAGAAGCAGGAGCAGGAGCAGGAGCAGTGGCAGCAGCGCTAGTGCTAGCACGAGCCGGACTCGCACTAGCACTAACGTAACTGGGTGATCTCAAGCGGACGCAGTATTTGGGCTCCAGAGAGCTCTGAACCACCTACTGTTAAATTGAAAAAAGATTGCTAGGGCTGGGCCAAATTCAAATTGCAGTTGAAGAAAATCAACCGGCCTTCTGTAACTTCTGGCCTCGATTAGACATTTGAAGCCCTGGAGTTCGAGAATGCTTGCGGCTTTGAGTCCGGCCTTCAACCTCGAAGCTTCGGTCGCGCAGGCGTCTAATGCAGCAACAGCAGGAGTTCTCCTGCACAAAAACATTCTCGGAAGAATTTCGACTATGGCGGGTTCTGAGAACATACAGGGGAGCTGGCCCGAATTTACGGATCTCACGCCTCAGAAGTCAGCATGCATCAGACTGTCACTCCATCAATGCGGAGACCTTGCACAGGTTTCAGACATGTAAAGATTGGGGCCGCGATTCTTGTCAACAAAGGTATGTTGAGTTCTTCTCAACAGAGCCTTCTCAGCAACCAGATGCCGAGTTGTGTTCAGAAGTATCAGCCTGACTGGTACAGCTCGTTTCTGTAATTCTAAATAGAGGAGCCTTGGGAAGCACACGTTGATGAAGCCATTCCGCATGGTTGTCTGTCTTCCCTGGGATGATTGACGGGGCCGAGAAGCGAGCCTTGGACTCTGCAAGGATCCGCCGCCACCAAGGGAACCATGGGAGTCTCCGTTGGAGCGTAAAGCCAGAAGGCATCGAGAGAAGGCGAGAACTCTCCCGCTGAAACTGGGCAAGACTTCATGCGCAGCTGGGACAGGTTCAGGCACACAAAGCTGCACAGAAGAAGATCATCGACACCTATGATCCTCACAAGGACTAGTCGCTGGTGCTGGCTGTGTCGGTGTAGTGGCGCTTCCGTGCAAAGTCCACTTGCTCGAAGGACGCCAATGCAAGCGGTGATCCCTTTAAGACTCTCTTTGTTGGCCGCATAAGCCCCGCACCCAGGCCGTCAGGCAAACTTATTGGGAGTCTCAGAAGATGGCGGATGTGGCTGAGGCTACGACACGACAGAAAAGAAGTTGAAGCGAGAGTTCGAAGTCTTCGGGAGCATCAAGAAGGTTTGGCAATGGATCTTACTCCCACTTCTTCTATCAGTATGTGGAAGGTTCGCATGGTCTACGATCAGAAGGGCAAGCCGAGAGGTGCGAGCTCAGGGCGATTTGTGACGTGCGACAGCCTCTATGTAGCACCCAATTCCAAATTGTGCCCTCATGGCACGACGAGGATATGCATTCATTGAGTTCGAACATGAGCGCGATCTGAAGAATGCCTACAAGCAGGGCGATGGCAAGAAGATTGACGGTGGCTCCGTCGCAAGTGATGACTTACGGTCCGGCGAGCATTGTGCGAGTTGAAAAGTACGGGACAGACAGAGAGGCAACTGTTCCAAGCATGTTTGAAGTTGTCTCCATCAGGTCGCCGTGTCATGGTGGACGTGGAGCGTGGCCGCACGGTTGAGGGCTGGCTTCCTCGCAGGCTTGGTGGTGGACGCGGACCTGGTCGCCAAGGCCGGGATTGGGATTTGGACCTGAGACGATTCTGGTGTGTCAAAGAGACGTTTGAGGCAAGCCTTCCAAGAAGAAGCAGAGGACCTGAGTGGCATTGAAGATAACACTGGAAAAAGCGCTTTGAAGCCGTCGCATTTGCAGGAGGCTCGCGGAAACCACTGAAAAGCTGAAGGAAAAGGAGAAGGAGGAAAAGGCAGATAAGAAGAAGGACAAGGAAAAAGACAAGGACAAGGCAAGTTGGCGCCAGCAGCGTTTGGCGCAGGGCTGCATTGATCCAGCAGAATGATAGCCACGTCGTTCGCCAGATCCGCACAGCTTTCGCACGTCTCCTGTTCGCTTCGACATAGGCTACATGCAAAAGGAAAGGTGTTTCCTGCAGCATCTCAGCAGAACACATGCCAAAAGGTGCCAGGCAACAGCTGAGACTGAGGGAGGGCTGACACATCCATTTTTGGGTATGTCCTCGGAGTATCCTTGTAAAATCAGTTCCATCCTCGCAGCAGATGGCATCTCCTGCACTTAGCTGTTGCGATGGTGTTGGTAGCTTCACCCGCAACGACCACGCACAGGAGCATCAACGCCACTGAGCCTGCACTCGAATGCGCGTGTGCATGGCTTAGGTTCTAGAAGAACGGATACCGGGCAGAGGCATTCAGCAGCGTCTTGCAGGAAGATGACGACAAGAAAGACAAGAAAGGAAGAGACAAGGAAAAGGAGAAGGAAAAGGAACGCGAGCGAGAGAAGGAGAGGGACAAGAAGAAGGACAAGGAGAAGGTGCCGCTTTGAAAAAGTGATCGTTTTCTGAGCAGCATGCGAGAATCCGTGGTTCAACCGACTTCTGGCTTCAGGAGCGCAAGCGCGAACGCTCTCGTAGCCGCGACCGCGACCGCAAGAAGTAGATCTTGAGAAGCAATGGCTGCGGCTTGGTTGCATGGGCACGTATCTTCGATCTAGTGCGAGCTGCCACTGCAACATGTTGGGGCGTTTGGCGCTGTGCTTGATTCTGGTCAGGACTTTTTTCCTGTGGGAAAGTTTTGAGACACGTCAAGCGGTATCGGTATGAACGTATCCAAATCTTCAGCCTACTCAGCCCGAGGTTGATCCTGGAGGCTTGCAGCAGCCACCGTCCGAAAACTCGTGCGGCACTCAGATGATATCGACCTCAGCCTGAACTCCTGGACCACCTCCCCACATCAGTTCCAGGTGAATGGAATGAGGGTAGATCGCGCGTTTGTTTCGACATCTGCTTGCGGCTTCTGGTTATTGGCCCCTAGGTGCAAGGATGCGGTGAGTTGGGCTGCAGCCTCCTCCGAGAAGGCTCTGTAAGCCATAAAAAGGGAAATCGCAAGTAAAGGGGCTAGCCAAGCTAAAGCCGACCCAGACCCAGAACCTCCTCAGAAAGTACGAAGCACCTCATCAAGTATAAGCCAGGCCAGAGTGCCAATTCAGTTTCTGCTTGTGGGCAAGTTGTCGGAGTCAACTGCCTATGGTCTACGACCGCTTACGTCTCGGAGCCGACCTCGTGCCTTGAGGTACAAAAGACATACTGAGTCATCTTGTCTGTGGCTGTGGGTCGCCGAACTTCTGACTCGAGCTCTGCCATCTCTCTGTTCGGGCTAGGGCCTGGGCATCGCAGAGCCATTTAATTTGCTGGCGGACATGCAAGTCAGAGAAATAGAATGCCCAGAGATTCTCCGAATCATGGCGGCTTAACTTCGCCCATCTTCCCCAGACGACGCTTTGTACCCCGCTTCTGCAACATGGTTAAGCGCACACAATGATGGAGCTGGCTTCATGTCCGGTGTCTACGATATTCTCTCCATCCGAAATCCCGCTATAAAGGACGTGCCCTGCTCACGTTTGCATGTTTTGCGGCAATGCAATGCATCGCGGACATCTGCAACATGATTGAAAGGAGCTCTTCCGACTCCGTGTTGGGCGAAGGCGTGCTCGCATGCCCAAAGGGCAATGCGTAGTTGCGACCTCAGCTGCCGCATCAATTGACGAGCTTCAGAAGACACACTGCTTCCAAAGGTGCGAGGTCGTCAGATTGTGCAGTCTATTTCGGAGCACTTCAAGTTTGACAAGGCGCCAATGCTGCATGCCCACGTAGTCAAAGCCATCGCCAGTGCACAGGTCTTCACACATGAGTCGCGAGATGCAGCCAGCTTTTACAATGCAGCACCTGCCTCGGAAACAGGGAGGAGAGCCCTTGCAAGACCAGGGCCATGAGCATCGTTGCAGACAAAATGGTCTTGAGCATGCAAAGCCCGAAAGAAAGACACGCGAGAGGTCCCAGAAAAGGTGTTCAAGTGTGATGGTCCTCACTGGGTAGGTCAGCCGCATGACTGAGATTGAAGCTAATCGAAGCACAGACTGTCTCAGGACAAAGTTATTCGCACTCCAAAAGCCGTTCTGTGCAGAACCCAGTGCTTGCCTTCGATGGACACCAATCACCAATCATGGCAGTCACCAGAAACGGCAGGCAGCATGTGCTCTTCGGTGCGAAGGCATCGAAGCCTTTTGAGTTGTAAGGTTTACCGTGTTTCACCGGTGAGCGGCCGGTGAGGCACCTTCGCAGACCTTGAGCGACGGGGATCTTGTTATAGGCTCGCAGTGAAACGATCTCGTATTCACGTGTCCTTTGCCATACCGAATGCCAGAGGACAAATCAAGCAACCCGAGGCAACCGAAGAGCCGTGGTCCAATTGCATCGCAATGAAGTCACATCCTTTGCAGCCGCTGCGGTCCGAGTCTTGTCGAGTCAAGGTTCGAACCTTCGCCGAGATGCTTGCTTGCAGTTGACAAGATCAAGCATCCGGAGAATATGGGTTCCCCTGCGCATGTTTATCACTGCCAAGCCACTCTCCGAATGCCGGCTCCCGCATTTGCAGCAGGTCTCTTGCTGAGCACTGCCGTTGCATTGAAGTTCGATGGAGTGGTGTTCAGCACCGAATGCTACTAGGCTACACTGATCAGACTAATGTTCCGACTAGGGAAGCACAACTTATGTGAGGTGTGGATCCCTTCTGCTACAAGGTGCTTGAAGCTTCCCAGGTTGGGTTGGAGTCAGTGCATTCGCCTTTGTAGCACAGAAGCACCTGATGCAGGCAGTTGCGTGGACGTTGTGGGAGTCTTAGCCGACTCTTGGCCTTGGCCTGACCGCTGTTTCGACCTTTGGCCTCAGAGTCTCAGAGGCCATACAGGAGTTTTGCTACACCGCAGCAGCTGGTGGAGCTCTGCGACAGGCAATTCCTGTGGCATGCGCAGCATGCCTCATGTCATCTGCTTGGCTAACCCCCCGGTACCCATAACATGTTGTGTCTTGGCTGCGGGGGCAAAAGTCAACAGCCCCCTGCCAATGCCTCAGAAAGTATATAGTAACATAGTATAGGGGGGGTGGCCTTAGCGGCCCAGGGGCCTGACACGCCCCTCAAGCCCTAGCGGCCTAGCGAAGAAGAGGTTGGACGTGCTCGGGGCGAGCACTTCTCCTGTGCAGTTGTGTGCGTTTACTGCGAAGCCGAGTTTGCTTGAACCGCGTGGGGGTGCCCCTTTGACTTGTGCCTCCCGCCGGCAGTATGAGACTCGAAGCAAAGCAGGCTAGTGGATGTTTCGTACATCGTCTGTGTTGCTTTTTGTCGGGCCTCCACCCCAAGCCTTGCAGCCGCTACTGTAGTAGTAGCAAACCAAATGCTGGGCGACGGCAGTTCAACTGGGAGATAAACAAGTTCGTGTTACGTTGCAATACAGAGGGACGTCTTGTGATTTGAATCTTGTGTAGCCTACTCTGACTCTTTCGGTCCTGGTCTCTGTTGAAGCCAGTTGTGAATTTTGCATATGTCAAGCCAAGAGGGCAAGTGGTAACAGACCGGCCTAAAGCAGGCTGCCACAGTGAAGTGAAGGGGACAGTGCCGAACATATGTGGGCTCTGGTGCCTTTCGCGCCGAGACATGTGGGGGCTGGAGCCAGCTGAGCTATGGAAACCACCGGCTGCCTGCAGCGTTCGCATAGGATCACGGAGTGCAGGCTGGGGGTTCAGCAGGTTACGTGAGTTTCACGCCGACGCGGATCGCCGGACTGGCCTATCGCGCCAGAGCGCCGCAAAGGTTTGGACTTCCTCAACCTTAAATGCATCTTAAACGCATTGGAAGGATTGAAGCAAGGAAAAAGAAAGAGAACGTCAAAAACAGCACGGAAGCGCTGAAACACGGAACACAGCTAGATCTTCCTGCGCCCTATCGACTTCAGAGGCGGTTGACACTTTGAGGACGGATTCGTGGATTGTAAAGAGTCATTGACTCCTCATCTCTGATTCATCAATTTGTCGACCTTTGACAAGACATTGGTTTTCGTGTGCAGTTTTGCTTCCAGGCACCAGCTGCTGCTATGTGCCGCGCATAAAGATGGCAAGGTGTTGTCGGAAGTGCCAGCAGCTGAGGCACGGATTCAACCCCTTCATCAGGCCAATTACGATGTGCTCGCAAGCAAAGGTCGCAGCTCTCCAGCAGCCGACGTGGATTTTGCCTGGTTGTAGGTACGTTCCATGAATTCATCTCGTTCTGTTTGGACAAGCTACGGATCGCACAGACTCAGATGGTCATGGAAGGCAATGAGGCCGACGGCATCCAGGCAGAGCTTCTCAGCCACTGCATGCAGGTGGACGTCTCACAATCAAACGACGCTGCAACATCACGTAAGCGGGACATCATCTCAGGTGGCATTACCCATGTCAGAACTGGTCGAGTCTCTCAATGCGGGAGTCGTGGCAAACCTAGTTTGCTGAATGCAAGCGCTGACCAGCAAGAATTTGCAAGTACCGAGCTGAGGCAGGTGGAATCCTGTTGCATGCGCTGAGTTGCACCTGGGCGCAGCAGTGGAAGTAGCTGCGCGAGCCTGATGCTATGCTTCAACCTGATGAAACTCAGCTCATGAATTGTCCAAATCACTTTGCGACTTTCCACATCAAGTATGCATTGCTGACTTTTTGAACGGCTTAAGGCTTAAAGTCTTCCACCAGCCTGCAAGATTTTAATGAAGAGTGAAAGCACAAGAAACACACAACAAGGTCAACACACAAAAGGTAAATAAGAAAATATACTTTTGCTTGAAGCAGAAACACGTCTTTCAGAAAGATTTCTTTGAAAACTATTAACTGTTTCTTCCGAAGACAACCCAAAAGAATGAATACCGAGAACCTATAAGGTTGAACACATTCAGGCCATCAAAAATACCGTTCACTAGTTCAAAGAGAACTAATAATTGAAACAAACGAAAGGGATACCGTCTCACAATTTTTCGATGTCGGATTTCCATTCAGATTTATCGAAAAATCGAAAAGGTACTATCTTAATTCAAGATAAAATATATTTTGGATAAGATATTGAATATCGACCCATTATTATAATGGATATTAGGAAGGAACAGAAATTCTTTCGATTTCTTATCAATAATGAATAGGGCAGAAAACAAAATTAGGAGATTGGATAATATGGTATTTATAGATATAAGTCGGAAAATATCTAGAAGAAGTAATTTTCATATTTTTAAGTAAAGTATGTTTATAAGATAAATTAGTCTAAAATTACGATATATTTATATTTTGATTTTCGTATTAGTAAAGAGCAAAATTAAGATTATACTATTATTGTCGAATAAAGCGATATCGTGCTGTTTTCGTCCGTGATTCTGTGCCCCCCTGTAATTTGGTCTTTCTCCGTGTTGCTTCATGAAAGTCTCTTGCATGGTTGTCTCGCGTGATTAAAAACCTGGAAATTTTTGTGTCGCGAGCGCCTCTCTCCGGTACTAAAATCTCGACGATTTTGGTAGCTTTAGGAAATCTCGCGGTATGAAAATCTGCAAAGTTTTGATAGTTTTAGGGGGATTTTCTCGTGGTAGTGTAATTCTATATGTTTTTGGCGGAGGTTCTAGTATTGTATTTGTTGAATGAAACCAAGCATCAGTCGCATGTTAGGGTTCGTGTCCGTTTCCGGCCCGGTTCGTGACCGGTTCGTGTCTGGGTTCGCGATTGGGTTCGTGTCCGGTTCGTGTTTGGATTCGTGTCTGGGTTCTGGTTCTGGTTCGTGTCCGTGTCCGGTTCGTGTCTGGTTCGTGTCTTGGTTCGTGTCCGGGTTCGTGTCCGGGTTCGTGTCTGGTTCGTGTTTGGTTTGTGTCTGGGTTCGTGTCCGGTTCGCCCGGTTCGCCCGGTTCGTATCTGGTTCGTGTCTGCTTCGTGTTTGGGGAAATGTTCGGGTTGGTGTTTGGTTCGCGATTAAGTTCGTATCTGGTTAGTGTCGGGATTCGTGTCTACTTGATTATGAAAGCTCATATAAATAATCTTTCGTTTCTATTACGATAATAATATTATTCCGATCGCGCGTTAAAATACGTAATTCTTTGATATCTTAATTAAATTAGTATCGTTTCTATTTCATAATTTTCTAGGTAATTAATATCTTTTCTTTAGTTTAAATTAGACTATATCTATATGAAATATCGTTATTTCGATTTTAGATATATTATGAAAATTAATGTATAATATTTATTTAGTTTATTAGTCTTTATATACAAAGTAAATATCGACTCTACCGATACGAAGATATTTCGAGTATAGGATATATTGTCGATATTGATAAAAATGATATGTCGTTTTTCATATATATACGAAAAATTTGTTGTATTGATACGAAAGGTATTTCGAGTATCGGATAAATAAAAATATATTAAATAATATATCGATTTTCATATATTTATATTAATATCGGGGCCAAGAATATGAATAATAATAATAATAACTTATTTGAATGGTTCGGATAGTTAGGAATATGGAAAATCTAAAATTTTTAATAATGGTAATTGGTAAAAATTGGTATTAACTTGCAAATTCAATGATGTGTGGATTGCTACGAATTTCGATATCTCTAATAGAAAATTGGGGCTTGAATTTCTGATATCAAATTCTATTTATATAATGGGACATATATATAGTATTCCGCGGATGGATCTCGATATACTTCTTATTTCAGCTACTCAGTAATACGGAAAATCTAAGATTTTTTCAGGAAATATTCAAAAGGGGCAAATTAAATGATTTTCGTGACTTTTATAATCTCCAATAATTTCGGAATCTCCGATAGAAAATTGGTGCTCTGCTTATGAAATGTGCCATTTATATTCGGTCGCGGGGAGACTCGGAGTTGCCCCTATATCAATGACCAAAAATACGAAAAATCTAGGGTTTTCAAAGATGGCTGCTGCAAAAATGAGAATTCACCGGCGAATTCGATGATTTTCGTGCATTTGTGGGTTCCTCTAATTTCGGCGTCTTTTCTGCTCATAAAATCTGCCATAAAAATTAAGCCGCAGATGGATTTTGGGATTCCCTCAGTTCAGTGACTCCGATGCCCATAAATACAAAAAATACCAGATTTTTCAAGGATAGCTATTGGGATACGGAATATTCTCCGGCAAATTCGATGATTTTCGTGGATTTGCGGATTGTCGGCGTCTCCAATAGAAAATTGGGGCTTGATTCTCTGCTACTAAATTTTAGCACTACGCCGCCCGCCTCGGCTCCCGAGGACTAGAGGGCACGGAGAGCGGGGGCCTGGAACGAGCAGTCTACTCAGGTGTTGTATTCAATACACGGCCATTGCAAAAGTTCTCACGAGTTACCTGAGCCAAGCTGGTCCCAAATTGTATTTCTCTTTCTTCATGCATTTCAGGCCTCTCCAGCCGTGCCGTCCAAGGAGCCGGAACAGGAAAGGTGGGCGGGCAAACAAGCAGGAAGAAAGAGCAGGGGAGAGAGCAGGGCAGGGACGGGGNGGGGCGGAGGCAGGGGGCCCAAAAAGGGGGTCGAGGAGGCAAAAGTCGACGAGTCAGCCAAAATCAAGGAACCCGGGCGGGGGAACAGGAAAGGTGGGCAGGCAAAGAAACAGGAAGAAAAAGCAGGAATTGAATCTTGCAGCACACAGTGACAAGGCGGGTTTATTGCAAGTTGGCAAAGGGGCGGGAAGGACGAGGGGAGGGAAGCGGTGAGAGCAGGGCAGGGGAGGGGAAAGTAGGGGGGGGAGGAGAGGGATAGGGATGGAGGGATAGACGGGGGGAGCCAGGGGATGGGGAGGGGCAGGGGCAGGGTGTAGGTAGGGCTAGAAGCTGCATTTGGCAAGATATCGTCTTGAAGATACTTGTGTCCATTGTACGAACGGTTTCTTGTTATCTGCCTGTTACCTGAGCCAAGCTGGTCCTAAGCTATATTTCTATTTCTCCATACTCTTCAGGTCTCTCCAGCCGTACCGTTCAAGGATCCGGAACAGGAAAGGTGGGCGGGCAAGGACCCGGAACAAGAAAGGTGGGCGGGCAAACAAGCAGGAAGAAAGAGCAGGGGAGAGAGCAGGGCAGGGACGGGGAGACAGAATAACAAGAAAGAGAGGTAGCAACGAAGGGGGNGGGGGGGCGGGCAGGGGGGCGGGGGCAGAGGGACGGGGGGGCAGGAAGGCGGGGGCGGAGGCAGGGGGAGCCCAAAAATACAAAAAACAGCAGAAAGGAAGGAGGTCGAAGAGACAAGGGTTAGGAAAAATCAAAGAAACCCGGGCGGGGGGGAGATAGAAAATGGACGCAAAAAAACGAGTGCCAATTTGGGACTGCAGGGAGGAGGATGAGGTAGAGGGTACTTGAGGAACCCCACGGATTCGATTGATAAAACGTACTATTTATATTAAGGCACGGTTAGATCCGGGGGTTTCCGACGACTCCGACGGCCAGAAACACGAGAAAAAATATTTTTTAACGATAAATAGAAAAAAGAATTTTATAAAAGCGATCATTTTCGTAAATTTATAGATTTCTACTTATTTCAATATCTCCAATAGAAAATTTATTCTTAATTTTTAT